>CAUYQG010022427.1:0-27649 GCA_963574415.1 Tarsius wallacei
AGAAAGGAAGAAAGGAAGAAAGGAAGAAAGAAAGAAAGAAAGGAAGAAAGGAAGAAAGGAAGGAATAAAGGAAGAAAGGAAGAAAGGAAGAAAGGAAGAAAGAAAGAAAGAAAGAAAGAAAGAAAGGAAGAAAGGAAGAAAGGAAGGAAGGAAGGAAGGAAGGAAGAAAGGAAGGAAGAAAGGAAGGAAGAAAGGAAGAAAGGAAGAAAGGAAGAAAGGAAGAAAGGAAGGAAGAAAGGAAGGAAGAAAGGAAGGAAGGAAGGAAGGAAGGAAGGAAGGAAGGAAGGAAGGAAGAAAGAAAGAAAGAAAGAAAGAAAGAAAGAAAGAAAGAAAGAAAGAAAGAAAGAAAGAAAAACTGCCAAATTGTTTTTCAGGGAAGTTGTACCATTTTACCTACCAGCAAAGATGAGTGACCCAGTTTCACTGTAATTCACCAGTATTTGGTGTTGTCATTATTAAAAAAAAATGTCAGCCATTGGATAGGGTATGCAAATAACTTGTTAGTTAATTTTCATTTCCCCAGTGACTAATAATGTTGAGTATTTTTCATATGCTTATGTGCCATTTGTACATCCTCAGAACTAGAATGTTTCTTCATGTTTTTTGACTATTTTATAATTAGATGGATTTTTTTTTACTGATTGGCTTTTGGGAGTTCTCTATGTAGTCTATGTACTAATCTCTTGTCAGATACATAGTTTGCACATATTTTCTCCACGTCTGTAACTTGTCTTTCTATTCCCTTAACAGAGTCTATTTCAGTTCAAAGGTTTTCATTTTGATGAGGTCTAATTTAATAATTTTGCCTTTGATGGATCATGCTTTTGGTGTTAAATCTACCCCCCCCCCCACTTGTAGTAGCCCTCAATCCTGATCATTTCTAAAAACCTTGCAGTATTACACACTGAATTTTAGTCTATGGTCCATTTTCAGTTCATTTTTGTGTAAGGTTTTAGCCTATGGATATCTACAGTGGTTAATTTTATGTGTCATCTTGATTGGGCCACAGGGCATCCAGACATTTGGTCAACATTATCCTGAATATGTCTGTGTGAGTGTTTTTAGATGAGAGGAACATTTAAGTCAGAAAACCAAGTAAAGTAAAGAAGATTATTTTCACTAATGTAGGTGGGCCTCATCCAATCATTCGAAGACCTGAATAGAACAAAAAGACTTACCCTCCCCCAAATAAAAGAGATTTCCTTCTGCCTGTTGGTCTTCTAACTGGGAAATTAGCTCTTCCTTGAGTTCAAGCCTGCCAGCAACTACACTACGGGCTCCCCTGTTTCTGCTTCCAAGGACTTTGGATGAGGACTAGAACACAACATCAACTTTTCTGGGTCTCCAGCTTGCCTACATACATCTTCAGACTTGCCAGCCTTTATAACCTTGTGTTCCCGTTTCTTACAACAGATCTCTCTCTCTCTCTCTCTCTATTGGTTGTGTTTTTCTGGAGAACACTGACTAACATAATGTCCTATCTTTCCAGCACCAATTGTTGAAAAGGCTATCTTCACTGCATTAAATTATGTCTACACTTAAAAAAAATAAGTTGGATATATTTGTGTGTCTATTTTTTAGATTTCTGTTCAATTTTATTGATCTATGGATTTATTTTGCTCTTCTTTTTCTTGGTTCCTCATGTAGAAGATTAGGTTGTTGATTTGAAATTTTCTCTATTTTCTAATATAGATATTAAAGCTATGAATTTCCCTTTTGGCACTGCTTTACCTGTTTCCCACAAACTTTGATATATTGCATCTTCCTTTTCATTCAGTTCAATGAATTTTGTATTTCCCCTGAGACTTTTTCCTTGACCCATAGCTCATTTAGAATTATGTAGTTTAGTTCCCAAGTAGTGGGAGAATTTCTTGCTATGTTTCAGGTGTTGTCTCCAATGTAGTCAAAGAACATACCCTGTATGATTTTAATTCTTTTAGCTTTTTAAAGATTTGTTTTATGGGCTAGTATTCTGTTGACTAGATCCCGTTGGTTAATTTTGTTGTTGAGTTCTTCTGTATATGTTTATTTTTTGTATTCTTTTTGTTTCTTCTAGTTATTTTGTCAATTGCTGTGGAAAGATTGTTGAAGTATCTGACTATAATTGTGAATGTGTCTACTTCTCCTTCCACTCTACCTGAGTGCCAAAAATAGTATATACATTTTAAGAGATGTTATCTATGGATTACTTTTTGAAGCTGACTTGAATTACAGTAGCTGTAGTATGACATTTGCTCAAAAGATGGCATTAATCAAATGAATGCTAGCATCACCATGCAACAGGCAGGAAAATAAAAGAAAATGGCCAAAGCATGGTTGTAGTTTTTGAGAAGCACAAGACCATTTTAAAGTGGTATTTGAAATTCAAGAATGTTAAGGAAATACAATGACAATGGAGGCACGAATATGCAACAGAGCCTCCAACATGCCTAATAATTGCACGCATTCATGATAAACTTGAGACGCATGGTGTGGGATGCGCACAAGGAAAGATGCAGGAGGCCTCACACAGCAACAAGTCCTGCAGTCGTTCACTGTTATCTGGAGTGTCTAGGCCGGGCTCAGTGGCTCAGTCTGTCATCCCAGCACTTTGGGAGGCCAAGACGAGTGGGTCGCCTGAGACCGCGGGTTCGAGACCCATCTGGGCAACTTGGTGAGACCTCGTCTCTACAATACATCAAAAATTAGCCGGGCGTGGTAGCGCTCACCTGTAGTTCTGGCTACTTGGAAGGCTGAGACAGAAGGATCGTCAGAGCCCAGCAGGTCAAGGTTGTGGTGACCGGGAGCGTGCTACTGCACTCCAGTCTGGGCGACAGGCTGAGACTCCAACTCTAAAAAAGAAAAGAAAAAAAGAAGTGTCTGGACGTTGAAGGGAACCACTTGGAGCACCTCTTGTAATTGCAGAAGTCAAATATGACTTGTATTCAACTTTTATTATCAGTATATATTGAGTATTACAATTTTTTTTAGTAGAGTCTCACTCTGTCACACAGACTGGAGTGCAGTGGCATGCTCACGGCCACTGCAACTGTGACCTGCTGGACTCATCCTTCCGCTTCAGCCTTCCAAGTAACTGGAACCACAGGCATGTGCCACTTTGCCCGGCTAATTTTTTATTTGTTTATTTATTATAGAGACCAGATCTCACCAAGTTGTCCAGGCTGGTCTCAAACCCCTGGCCTCAGGAAATCCTCTAGCCTCCACCTCCCAAAGTGCTGGGATTACAGGCTTGAGCCATTGCACCTGGCTCTGATCTTTTTAACGTACCTATATTGTTAGAATTGAAGTGAATGTCTTGTAGATCATACACAATACAATTTGGTCGTGTGTGTGTGTGTGTGTGTGTGTGTTTGTGTGTTTGTGTGTGTGTGATTGTTTTTATACCTACTATGTTAGGTATGGAGGGTTATGGTCAGGAGGGTGCACAGCACTGCTGGAGCTGACATGCCAGAGGTACATGCTGGTAATCAAAGATCTGAATAACACAAAGATTTGCAGCACAAAGAGATAAAGATTTATTTAAAAAGAGATCACTTTCCACATGTGGCTGTCTGGGATGTGATCCGATTATGCAAAAAAAAAGTCTATTTAAGAGTAAATTAAGCCAGGCTCGGTGGCTCACCCTGCAATCCCTCGCATGGGGAGGCTGAGGTGAGTGCATTGCCTGAGCCCGCGGGTTCGAGACCTGCCTGGGCAAATTGGCGAGACCTCATCTCTACAATAAATCAAAAAATTAGCCGGGCGTGGTAGCGCGTGCCTGTATTTCCAGCTACTTAGAAGGCTGAGGAGGAAGGATCGCTGGAGCCCAGCAGGTCGAGGCTGCGGTGGCCGGGAGCAGCCACTGCACTCCAGTCTGGGTGATGAAGTGAGACTCCAACTCAAAAAAAAAAAGAGTAAATTAGATAGAGAAAGAGAAGGGAGAGAGAAGATTTACCTCCCCAAGGTGGGGGAGGGGGCCAAAGCCAGGAAGCATGGTGTCAATCGTAGCTCAAAGAGCACATGGCCACACCAGAGTCTAGCAAGGCAATGGATGATGGCTGCTAGTTGTTGAGTCCTTTTAACCATTTCCCTTGATGGAGGAAGATCATTAAGGTGACTGGGTGGTGGTCTGCTCCAAGTCATCATGAAGGGGCAGGCAAGTGCAAGTACTGATGTCAGGTGATGGACAGCATGCAGATGGGTTAGCCACATGATTGCTGCCATGGGGGGTCTGAATGTATCACATAGATCACAAAGGGCTGATTAGGTTAACTTGGGCGGTTTGGGCCTGGAGGGGTTTTTCCTGCAAAAGACTTGTCAGACATTTGAAATCCACAAACTCCTTGACCAAAGGCGGTCTTATTTTCATTTGTATGGCTTTGAACAGCCAAAGGGTGTTCTTTGACCTTCCACCTTGACAAGGAACCTAAAAGTTTACTAGAGATTATTATATTAAACCATGAATTGAAAGGTTGGGCTGTCCTGGTCTTGCATCTGAGGGAGACTTGCCAAGGGGTGCAGGGATAAGAATGGGGCAGGGATGGGCTGCCTCTTGCTTGCAGTAGAATGTCTGAATGCTTTCTGATGGTTATGCTGATTCAAAAAGACTAAAGAAAGAATAAGCTAAGTTTCTTCCAGGTTCCTATAGGTACCACCTTTCACACTACACAATCTTTATCCTTTAGGTGATACCTCTAGAACATCTACATTTAGTGCAATCAATAACTCACTAAAGATTAAATCGGCTATTTAAAAATTTTTTTTCTGTTTGTTCTCTTTGTTTATTTTCCCATTATTTTCTTTTCTTTGACATCCTGTGGGTTACATGAACACTTTTTGGAGTTTCATTTTAATTCATCTAAAATGCTTTTTAGTGAATCTCTATAGAGCTTGCTTAGTGGTTGTTCTAGGTATTGCATTATAGCATCATAGTATTATTCTTTTACTAGTCTGAATGTACTGTAGAAACCTTACCTTCCAAATGTCTGTTCCCTCTCCCATTTATAACATAATTGTTCTAAATTTCTGCTATCTACTTTTTTTTTTATTTTAAAGATGTGTGGTGCAGCCGGGCGCGGTGGCTCAAGTCTATAGGTTCCCAGCACTTTGGGAGGCTGAGGCGAGAGGATTACCTGAGCCAGTGGGTTTGAGACCAGCCTGGGCAACATGGTGAGACCTCGTCTCTACAATAAATCAAAAAATTGGCTGGGCATGGTAGTGCATGCCTGTAGTTCTGGCTAGTTGGAAGGCAGAGGCAGAAGAATCGCCTGAGTCCTTCAGGTTGATGCTGGGGTGGCTGTGAACCTGTGTGCCACTGCACTCCAGCCTGGACAACTAAAAATAAAGATGTGGGGTACAATTCAGGGTTAGGTATACAAATGTTCATTATGTAGGTACCTTTGTTGATGAGGTGTGCCCCTCTCTCCCCCGGCAGTTTTCCTCAACTACCAATCCCATACCCCCTCCCCTGGCAGTTTTCCACTACTGTCAATCCCTTTCTCATAGTATTATGATAATTGTTCAAGGTCTGCTTATGAGTGAGAACAAATGGTAATCTAGTCTTTTTTTTCTGTGATAGATCACTGAATATGATAGACTCTAAATCCATCCAAGTTGCTTTGAAGTTCATATGTTTGTCCTTCTTTATGGCCACATAATTTTCCATCATGTATATGTACCACGTTTTTTTTTAATCCAGTCCAGCTTCGATGGGCAGCATGGCTGGTTCCATGTTTTCGCTATTGTGAATAGCTGCTACCTACTTTTAAAATCATGTGCAAGGTTTTAATATTTTACTTAAATCATCAAACATAATTTAGAAAACTCAAGAGGAGAAGGAAGACGTATCATTCACCTGCTTAGTTTTTTTCTGTTGTTTTTGTTTCCCTTCTTGGGGATTTCAAGAGTCTTACTTTTATCATTTTATTTCTGTTTGGGCAAATTTCTCTAGCCTTTCTTTTAGGGTAGGCATGCTGGCAACAAAGTTTCTTAATTTCCCAAAACTGAGGGAGTTTTTATGTTCCTCCTTCCTTCTCAAAGGATACTGCTGTTATTTTCTTCTCAGCACTTGAAAAATGTGCCACTTCTTTCTGGCCCCCATAGTTTCAAATGAGAAATACTTTGCCATCCAAGTTTTCTTTAATAGGTAAAGTATCATTTCTATGTCACTGCTTTAAAGATCTTTTCTTTGTCTTTAATTCTTAGAAGTTTAATTATAATGTGTGTCTGAGTCACTTTGGGCTACAGTAACAACAACCCGAAAAACTGGGTGACTTAAATAATAGAAATTTATTTTTTCACAGTTCTAGAGTCTGGGAAGTTCAAGACCAAGGTGCCAGCTGATACATTTCCTGGTGAGGGCCATCTTCCTGGTTTCCGGGTTGTGTCCTCACTTGTCTTTTCCTTGGTGTATGTGGAAAGAGAGAGAGCGATTGAATCTCTTCCTCTTTATAAGGGCATTACATTAGTTCTGTTATGAAACTCTGCCTTCATGATCTAATCTAACTTAATTATCTCTCAAAGGTCCCAATTCTAAGTGCCACCCTGTGGGGATTAGGACATCAACATGTGCATTTTTCAGGGACACATTCGATCCATAGGAGTGTACCTTGCTGTGTATTTCTCTTTTTTTTTTGAGTTGGAGTCTCACTCTGTCGCCCAGACTAGAGTGCAGTGGCTGCTCCCGGCCACCGCAGCCTCGACCTGCTGGGCTCCGGTGATCCTTCTGCCTCAGCCTTCCGAGTAGCTGGAACGACAGGCGTGCGCTACCACGCCTGGCTGGTTTTTGATTTATTGTAGAGATGAGGTCTCGTCAAGTTGCCCAGGCGGGTCTCGAACTCGCGGGCTCAGGCAATCCACTCACCTCAGCCTCCCAAAGCGTGGGATTACAGGCTGAGCCACCAAGCCCAGCTTGCTGTGTATTTCTTTAGGTTTCTTGTGCTTGGAATTCACTCAGCCTCTTGACATTTTAGGTTTATGTGCTTTGTCTGATTTGTAAAATTTTCAGTTATTTTTTTTTTCTGGTTCTTTTTCATCCCTGCTCTTTTTTTCCTTTCCTTTCTGGACTCCAATGACACAAAAGTTAGGTGTTTTGTTATAACTTCACATGTCTAAGGGACTTTTTATTTTTATTTTTCAACCTTTTTGTTCTGTGATTCAGATGGGTAATTTACATTTTTCTATCTTTTGGTTCATGGATTCATTCATCTCTCTTCTCCATTCTGAAATTTAGCCTAGCCATTGCATTTTTCAAAGTTTAATTCACTGTATTTTTCCATTGCAAAATTTCCATATGGTTTTTAAAAATTTTACTTTGCTGAGGCTTTCTATTTTTTAATTTGTTTCACAGGTGTTTATAATTGTTTTTTGAAGCAATTTTATGATGACTGATTTAAAATCTGTGGCAGATAATTCCCACATCTCCGATATCTTGAAGTCAGGATCTGCTGATTGTCTTTTCTTCAATCTGTTTGGAGTTTGCTTGGCTCTTAATAAGATGATCTTGGTTGAAGCCTGAGCAACTGAAGTTTTAAGCTGTGAGACCCTGAATAGTATGGGAACTTTCTTTCAGGCTTTTTCTGATCTACTCTGGCAAGGGAAGAGAGGGCTTTGACTTAGCTCTACCAGGCTGGGCAGCTGGGGGTAGCTCTCCTGGCTCCCCGAAGGTCTCCTGGGACTCCTGAGGTGAGAGCTCTTCGTGGGGGTTGCAGCTCCCCCAGGGGCTTCTGCGGGCACCTCCCCACAAAGCCTCTGTGGACACCTACCCCCCAGGCCCATGAAGATACTTCCAATCCCCCTTCTCCTCGCTTCTGAGGACACCTCCCCATAGGCCTCTGCAGACACCTCCCCCTCCAGGACTCTGCGGATACCTCTCCCCCTACCAGGTCTTTGCAGACACCTCCCCACCCAGGACTCTGCGGACATCTCTCCCCCAACAGGTCTCTGCAAACACCTCTACACGTAGGAGGGGAAGTGCCACGTGACTGCTCAGGTCTTCAGAGCCACTGCGGAGTTGGGGGTTGTTACCTAGTGGGAATGAAAGTGTTGGCTCTGACTCTACCTTGGTGGGAATGACGTGAGACCCCTTTCTCATGGTCTTCTCAGGGTGGTAGCCTAGGTTTGCATTCAGCCTTTGCTGCATGGGTGGGGATGGTGGCCACCATTTTTTTTTCTGTTGATTTTGTCTGGCGTACAGTGACTATTGTCTGAAAGTTTTTTGTCCTGCTAGCAAGTTCCTTTCCTGGTTCTTTGGTCAGAGAGAGCAGGCCTCTGCTGAGACTCTTTTCCCACACACCCATTGGTGACTCGCGTTGGACTCTTACTAATCTCCAAGTCTCCAAGTCATCTGAGGCAAAACAAACACCCAAAAATTCACCTCTGTGCCTTTTCTCAGGTCCTAGGGAAAGGGGACACTCATGGCAACAGACAAACCTGAAACATCTGGGCAAACCTTGACATAGACATCTCAGGTTCAAGGTGTCAGAGGAAGCAGGGCTAGATAACAGAGTGCTCATCCACAGGTGCAGGGGGCTGGGCAGAGACTGGGTCCAGAGAACTGGGGCTTGAGGGCTTTGATGGTAGGAGACTAAGGTGCTCTCATCTGCCTGCCTCATTTTCTTAGGGACTTAGAAAGAAATTTCTTCCACGGAGGCAGGGGAGAGTGGGGGTGGGTATGAGGAATGGGGAAAGGGTAGGATGACTATCTCTGGAATAGGAGACTGAATCTGCAGAGACAGGAAAGGGTTGCATACAAGCGTGCTTTCTGTGTCTGGTGTCAGGCCTCTCTGTCTTTTCTTTCTGAAAGTATCATAAAGAAGAACTAACATCATAAAATAATTTCTCATTACTTTGTCTTGCCAGATGACAAATCAAGCTACCAACTGGATTCCATCTTAGAGTTAAAAATCATTTTCTCTTATCTCAGTAAGACACCTGCACTTGAATGCTTGCTGCAGCACTGCTCAAAAGAGCATAGTCATGGAATCCACCCAAGTGCCCATCAATGGAAGACTGGGTGAAGAAAATGCGTTACATGAATCCATGGAATGCTACGTGGCCGTAAAAAGGAAAGAGATCATGTCTTCTGCAGCAACCTGGTTGGAGCTTGAGGCTAGTATCCTAGTGAAATAACTCAAAAGCAGAGAATCAGACTCTGCAAATTCCCCCTCACAAGTGGGAGCTCCAAGGGTACACACTGACATAAAGATGATAAGAATAGACTCGAGACTCCGAGGGCACGAGGTTTGAAGATTTACCCGTTGAGTACCAGGCTGACTATTTAGGAGACAGGCAAACTAGAAACCCTAACTTCACCGTTATGCAACACATCCACATGACAAAGCTGCGTATGCACCCCCTGAGTCCATAAAAATAGAAAACAGATCCTTTCCCCTCCATCCTGCTCTTGTTGGGTTCTGTCCTTCACTCAGTGAGTGATTCCTGAGTGCCTTGCCAGTGCCTGGCACTGGGCTGCACCCGTGCACAGAGCTCAGACTCCAAAGGGAGACAAGCTCCTCGGAAATTAGGTCAGGAGATGAGGCATTTGTGAGAATACAACAAATGCTATGGGGAAAATCAAGTATAATTGAGGAGACTGGGAGGGTGGGGGAACAGCTGGTCAAGATGTTAATCAGGCCAGGGGTGGCAGAGCTCATGGAAAAGACAGCATTTGAGATGCAAAGAGAAGAGGGCATGGGATGGAGCCATGCCCACAGCCCACTGCCCACGGGACGTTCGTGTGCGGCACACTTCAGGTGGACGGAACAGCCAAGGCCAAGATCCCGAGGTGGGAATGTGGCTGCCGGGAATATTGGAAGGGGTCCAGGAAAAGTGGGGATCTTGGGGAGTGGAGGTGATGAAGTCAGAGGGGCCTCCATGGGTGCGGGACATCCGCTGAGTGTGCCGGAACCTGGCTTACATCCCACCATGGTCCCACGGGTTGCTGGGTGACAGGAGGCCACATGGGGCCTTGTCCTAGTCGGAAGCCCAGGATGGCAGTGCAGGCCATAGATGGCTGCTCAATCCCAGGGGCCATGGATGGTGGGGAGAAGTGATCAGGTTTGGGACCATCTCAGAAACAAAGCTGAGGGAATATGTGCATCAATTGGGTGGAGGTGTGAGTTTTGGCCTGAGCCACGGGAGGGTGCAGTTCTCATGAGCGGAGGCGGGTTAGACCGTGGGCCAGGCTGGCCAGGAGGAAGGCAGGCCTTGTTCTGGGGACAGGACACTCGGCGGGGCCGACTGGACATCCTTGGAGTTGAGTAGAGTGGTCTGGGTTGAAGATGCACTTGTGAAAGTCATCAGCATAAGGCTGGCACTTAAAGGCATGAGTGAAGAGGCCCTCTTGTCTCCTGAGATGTGAGCCCCCAACCCACCACTGCCTCATCTGGGAGCTTGTCAGAAATGCAGGATTTCAGGCTCCACCCAGACTTGTGGTCTTAGACTTGCCTTTTAACAAACCCCCTGGAGACCTGCAGACATGTCGGGGTGTGAAAAGCCATGGTCTGGAGATTTTCTGCAGACAACGAAGACTGGAACACCAAGGCCTGAGTCTTGGAGGCCTTGGACGTTTCAAGTTCAGGAGGAGGTGTAGACGCTGACATAGGAGACTGTAAGGGACTATTTCGCCAAACAAACACAAGCCAGATCACAACAACACAGAGTCCTCAAAGCAACGAGGTTATGTACATGAGGGTACCGGTGGGACCAGCGAGAGGGTTACTCCAGCGGGAAACCAAGGACAGCGAGATCTGCCTCTGTGGTACAGACATGCATCTAGGTGGCTTCTAGGGACAACTTGGGGAGAGAACCTCGAAACAGCCAGAACAGACCCCATTAGAGAAGCTTGGCTCTGGGGCGGAGCAGAAAGGTGGGATCGAGGCTGGGGCATGTGAGATCAAGATAATTTTCTTTTTAGGCTGTGCACCACTGTGGGAGGCCAAGGTAAGAGGATAGCCTGAATCCAGGGGTTTGAGACCAGCCTGGCAACTTGGGGAGACCTTATCTCTACAATAAAAAATAAAATAAGAAATAAAAGTTATCCTGGCATGGTTGCACCTGCCTGCAGTCCCAGCTACTTGGAAGGCTGAGGAGGAAGGATTGCCTGAGCCCAGCAGGTCAAGGTTGCAGTGGCCGTGAGCATGGCACCTCACTCCAGCCTGGGTGACTGAAAAAAAAGAGAGGTTTCTTTTTAAATTTTGTTTTAAAAAATCTTAGAATGACAAGAGCTGTATGCTTCTAGGCTGAGGAAAATGATGTCATAGAGAGAAAAAACAATTAAGATGCATATCGGTTTTTTTTGCCCTGTGATAGTTATTTCTGTATGCGAAAAGTGCCCGCATCCAGAGGGAAGCTGTGCATTACTGAGTTCGAATCCCCTGAAGACCTCCTCCATGTAGAGTATTCACAGCACATTTGTAGGCTTGAGCTCTATGAAAACATTGTTGCCCTTCAATGTGGGCATCAAACAAGAGGGCAAGTTGCAGACGACACTTGTTGCTTAGAGGACAGCAGCGTTTGTGCAATACTGGCCAATATGAGCCAACGAGAGATCTCACAACCAAACGCGAGATATGCGAGGGGCCCAACCATGCGCCTCGTGGTTCCAGCATGCACATGAGGCATGGTGGAGATGGCAAGACTTGTTAAAAAGTTCAGGGTGGGCTCAGTGGCTCAGCCTATCATCCCAGCACTTTGGGAGGCCAAGGCGAGTGGATTGTCTGAGTCCGCGGGTTCGAGACCAACCCAGGAAACTTGGTGAGACCTCTTCTCTACAATAAATCAGAAAATTTAGCCAGGTGTGGTAGCGCGTGCCTGTAGTTCTGGCTACTTGGAAGGCTGAGGTGGAAAGATCGCCAGAGCCCAGCAGGTTGAGGCTGCGGTGGCCGAGAGGCTCAGTCAGATACGGTGGCTCAAGCCTGTCATCTCAGCACTTTGGGAGGCTGAGGCAAGAGGATTACCTGAGTCTGGGGGTTCGAGACCAAACTGGGCAACTTGGTGAGACCTTGTCTCTATGATAACTCAAAAAAATTAGCTAGGCGTGGTGGCGCGTGCCTGTAGTTCCAGCTACTTGTAAGGCTGCAGTGGAAGGATGGCCTGAGCCCAGCAAGTCAAGGTTGCGGTGGCCATGAGCATGCCACTGCATTTGAACCTGGGCGACAGTGAGACTCTGACTCAAAAAACCCAAAATGTCCATAGCTCTTCTGGGTCAAGTGAACATGAGCTTTGTTTGCAATTGGCAGCCTGCTCGAGGGGAGAATTCGTGGTACTTCACTGGCACTATGAAGCACACAGAGTGGCACGTTCCAATCAGAACTCAGGCATTGTTTCTCAACTTTGGAAAATGCGTTATTTTTCCCTCATCACTGACCACGCTTCGCACCAGGTTTGCTGGTTTCCAGCGGTCGATGCACTGTTTTAGCTCATGAGAAAGCCATCCGCCGGCCTCCCCTCTTCTCACTCTGTCAGGCGGAATCAAGTCATAAATATCGTCACTTGTCAAGCAGGGTATCAATCTATCCAGATAGCCCCCACTTCCTGTCTCAGACCATATGTTTCTGTTATTTATGTCAAGAAAATGACATTTACACAACCGCTCTGGTTGTTTGCAGACGTGTAGCTCCCTTGATTTAGCTGCGTGGGCTGCTTGCTCTTTGCCCGAAGGTTGGGCGTTTTCAAATGTGCGTCCACAACCTTGATGGAATAAACAGACAGAGCCATCAATGCCATCTGCCAGCCGAGTCAAGGTCGGGGGGAGCGGGTGGACCAGAGCTCCCGTGGGCTTCACTCTATGCCAGGAGTACAGGCGTTTTTGTTGAGATAGTACTAGGACACATGGTTTTCCTCCTGCCTATTTACACTATAAGGATCTTTTGTAGAAGGAGCATGGGGAAACCTTAGGATCTGACCCAGGGACATTCTCCATCTACAGCTCTTGACCACCGCACTTCCATGTGGATTTGCATTCTGTCTGTGTGCTGTTGGAGTCTGGGGTTGGCAATGCCAACCGGAGATCAGTTGAGATTTTTCTGGTCAGTAGTTGTTCCTCAAGTTCAAGAACAGTATCTCAAGGAAAACTTGGCTTTGCCTGGGCTATGACAATAGTCTTCTCAAACTCACATTTGGTCCCTGTTTATGTAGCTACAAGTGCACAAAGTGGAAAAGACGCACAAACTGTGGAAATTGGGATAAGCTGTTGTATAGTTGTTGATTGCATGTCTTTGAGCAAGGTTATAATATTAAGAGTTATTTTTCAATTAATAGCCACCTTTTGCTTTTTCTCGTTCGTTTGCTGTTAGAGTCTGTGATTGGCAATGCTGACTAGAAATTGGGAAAAATTTTTCTGGTGAGTGGTTGTTCCTCAAATTCAAGACCCGTGACTCAAGGAGAACTTGACCTTGACTGGGCTGTGATTGTAGCTCTCTCAGTTAAACTCACATTTTGTCCCTGTTTATACAGCTTAAAATGCACGCACTGAAAAAAGACACACATGACACTGAATCTGGAAATAAGAAGTATAAGTGTTCTCCAAGACTTTTAAATAAGATGAAGATATCAACTTATTTTTCGATTAATAAGGCATGGTGCAGACAGAGGTTTCATGTACTTTTATATTATCAAATGTTCCACACACGTGTGGGCGTGCGCGCGCACACACACACGTCTGCATCCAACATTATTCCTTTCTTGCTAACCACTCAGCTATTCCATGGATTTAACATGAATGCTTTTATTTCATTTGGTAGCTCAGAAATTGCTTTGATCTCTTTGAAAATAAAATAACTTAATTCTTAAGCATCAGTCCTGCTCTTGATTTCTCTACATAACAAAGGTGGTGTGTTTAGGCAATTTAGCTGGAATATTATAAAATGAAAGAAAGTAGCCATCTAGTTTTTTTTACATTGAACTTCAGAAAGCTTATATAATTTTTGCTAGTGGTATTTATCTTACTTTGACAATGCGGTGCGGCTTCAATTTAGTGACTATCACAAGTTGGACCAAAATTGAATATAGATCAGATCTTGAGCTTGCCGGTGGAACAAATCAGTCTGATTATGTGGGATTACATGGTGCATGAATTTTTAAATTAAATAGTTTCTTGCCCTATTAAATAATGTCAACAGCATTGTTGTGCTGAGTTATTTTCACTTCTTGTATATTTTCATATTTTTTTCTTTTATTAATCGGTATTCCTTTGTTTAGATGTGGTAAGAGCTCAAATCTCTTTTCTCTCTCTCTCTAAAGAGTCTATTTGCATCCTGTACAATTTCAGAGCTATTCTGTTTTTCCCTTTAGTGTGTTTCATCCCATAATACTCTAGACTCTCTTTGGTTTTGTCAGAAGGACAAACAATGTCTTTTCACTGGAGCAAATCAATGCTGGGGCTTCCTTCTTTGAGCTTCACATTCGCATCTGCTTTCTCTGTTTTCCAGCTTCGAGCCACTTCTGGTTTTCCATGATATTCCCAGTGTCCACATCCACTTAGGAGCTTGGGATTCTGAGAACGGAGTGGGGGATGCTGCTGGAGCTGCTTGGGACATGGAGGGAGACTACCTGGAGGCTACCCTGAGCTGGGCACAAACTGCTCTCCCTGTGTGGCCACCACAACTGTAGATGCCATGAGTGTGTGTTCCCTGAGCCCCTCACTTCCACAGAGGAGACGTGGCCTGGCAAGACTATGTAGGGTTTAGTTTAAAAATATTCAAGGAAGTCTATCCAAAGAAAGTTAAAATAGCATAGTAGAGTCAGTCTCCTTTCAATTAACCTGTCTTTACTGGCCAGGTGTAGTGGTGCAGTGCTAAAATCCCTGCACTTTGGGAGGCCAAGGCAGGAGGACGTCTTGAGGCCAGGAGCTCGAGACCGACCTGGGCAACATAGTGAGACTCTGTCTCTGCAAAAAATGCAAAAATTAGCTGGGTATGGTGGTGCATGCCTGTAGTCCCAGCTACTTGGGAGACTGAGGCAGAAGGATTGCCTGAGTCCAAAGGTCAAGATTGCAGTGAACTGTGATCGTGCCACTGCACTCCAAATTGGACAACAAAGTGAGATACCATCTCGTGTGTGTGTGTGTGTGTGTGTGTGTGTGTGTGTGTGTGTATGGTCATTTTTCCCCTGGTTTTCACTCTTCTATTTGTGAGCACATTTAAGAAATAAGGACTTCCGTTCACATATTTTCTTCTCAATATCAGCCTATGTCATCACAACATCTAAGCACTTTGATGTGTCTTTCAGGCCATGTGATTTGATGAGAGTATACTGTGGGCAGGAGTACTTGGGATTGCCCCACCGACCCCTGGCTACACTCTCAAGGTTGTCTTGCATGAACGCATCTGGGGCTGCCCCACTGGCTTTGGCTGTACTCTCAAGGTCATCTTGCATGAACTCACCCGGGGCTGCCCACTGGCCCTGGATTCACTTTCAAGGTCGTCTTGTATGAACATACTTGGGGCTGCCCCATTGGCCCCTGGGTTCACTCTCAAGGTCGTTTTGTGTGGACTTACCTGGGGCTGCCCTGCTAGTCCCTGACTGCACTTTCAATGTCATCTTGTGTGGGCCAGTGGCTGCTTTCCAATGGGGAGCACCAGTGAAGCTGAAGCAGGTAGAAGGTCCAGATGATCACAGGTGGCCGCTGGCAACCAGGCACTGGTTCTGTCTCCCATGAGGGTTTGGGCTCCTCTCTGGCACCTGTTACATCAGCCAGATGGGCTCCACTGAGTACTCAGGGAAATGCAGAGCTAGGGGACTGTGATCAGAGGTTCTAGCTCAGAGGGGACACAGCCATCTGTCAGTCTCCTGCCCACCATCTTCCCCTCCACATCCGGGCTCTTCATGCCAAATGCTACTTTGTTGGTAAGACCTCTTTCTCCTCTCTGCTGCCTTCCAGGTTTGCAGAATGAGCTACAGTCTTGGCTTTGCCATGTAAGAACAAGAATAATGATGACAATATGTGTACTACTGTGCCTGGCACGTCCCAAGTCCTCTCCATATGTCCATCATGTAATGCACAATAGCCCTCCAAGGTGGTGTTCCACCCACATCATATGACCCTGAGGCATCCTTAGTGAGGTCGTGGTGAGAACCACCTGGGCTTCTATAAGCCAGAAGGTCTTTTGGTTTTTGCTTTATCAATATGTAGGCATATGACAGAGACTTAACAAGAATTGGTTACATTGCTTTAATGTGGAGATCCGACTCACATTATGTGTGTAAGAGTAGGGACTTGGGGAAGAGGAGATTCTTGGATTTCTATGCAGACATGACTTAGTACCCATCTGAACCACACCCGGATCATGAAAAGGATAATTTCCCATCTCCCAGAAATGCCTCTATGCCCTTCCCAGTCAATCTCTTCCCAAGAAGACACCGCTGCTCTTAATTCTTTCATTCTAGATTCCTCTTTCTGTTCTTGGAAATCATGCAGAAGAGCTCCTTTGTGTCTGTGCTCTTTAGCTCAACATAAGGTCCATGAGCTCCATCAAGGTAGTTGCATGTGCCAAAGTGTGTTCCTTATTATTGATGAGTAGTATTCCATTGAATGGATATACCACAGTAGGGTTATCCTTTCTCTCATTAACTGACTATTGGGTTGTTGCCAGCTTGGAACCATTATAAATAAAGGTCTGTAAACATTCTTATGCAAGTCTTTTTGTGAACGTACATTTTTATTTCTCTTTGGTAATTATTAAGAGTGAAATTGTTCATGTTTGACTGTATTTTAAGAATAAAATGTTTTTTGAAAATGAAATATATGAGAATTTCAGCAACATTGGAGACTTCAACTTTTCCACATCCTCATCAGCATTTGGTATTCTAAGCTTCTTTTGTTTTAGCTATTATGGGTCTGAGTAGCTTCTCATCGTGGTTTTAATTTGCATTTTCCTATTGACTAATGATATGAAACACCTTTTCATGTTGTTATGAGCTACTTGTATACTTTTCTTTCTGAGGTACATCTTTAAATAGTTTGCCTATTTTTGTTAGGTTGTTTGACTTTTTATTATTAAATTATATAGTTTTTAAAATATATTTTCTAGATACAGGCCCTTTGACAGATATAGGTGTTGTGAATATGTTTTCTCTGATCTCTGGCTTTCTTTTTTTATTTTCTTCATGGCTTCCCCAATAACACAAATTTTAAATTTTGATAAAAGTCATTTTTTTCTTTTACAGTTAGTATCGTTTGCGTTATATCCAAGAAATGTTTATCAACCTCACACCTATGAAGATGTTCTCTTATATTTTCTCCTAAAGGCTTTAATTAATTTTTGAATATGGGGTAAGGTGAGGGATGAGTTCTTTTCACCTCATTGATAGGCAGTAGTTTCAGTATTGTTTGGTGGAAAGACCTTTCTTCATCTGTTGAAACCCCTCAGCACCAATGTTGAAATCGGTTTCCAGCATGGATGTATGAGCCAGTTTCAAGACTCTTCTATTCCATTGATCTATTTGTTTGCTATTACTCCTATGCCACAGTACTGTGACCACCACAGACTGAAAATATTAATAAAATTTTAATGAGTTCTGAAATCAGAACACGTAAACCTGATGATTCTATTCCTTTATTTCTAACTCGTTTGGACGATTCTAGGTCCTTTGCAATTCCATATTTATTTTAGAATCAGCTTGTCAATTACTGCATAATTACTGGTGGACTTTGCATTCTGCATGTAAATCAACCTTTTTGTAAATATTATATTATCCTTACGTATGGCATCATCTTATTTATGAGCCAGTCCACAATTAGAATTCCACATCCTCCACTATTAGTAACCACAGATGTGTCATTCCAGGGAGGTGGTCCTGCTTCTTCTTTTCTTTCCTTTTTTTTTTGAGCTGGAGTCTCACTTTGTCACCCAGGCTGGAGAGCAGTGGCATGCTCCTGACCCCACGGCCTCAACCTGCTGGGCTCAGACTATCCTTCCACTTCAACCTTCCAAGTAGCTGGAACTACAGGCACGCACCACCACGCCTGGCTAATTTTTTGATTTATCGTAGAGATGAGGGCTTGCCAAATTTCCCGGGCTGGTCTTGAACTCGTGAGCTGAGGCAATCCTCTCACCTTGGCCTCCCAAAGTGCTGGAATTATAGGCATGAGCCACTGAAACTGGCCCTCTGCTTCTTATTTTCTTACTTTTTTTTTCGAGTTGGAGTCTCACTCTATTGCCCAGGCTGGAGTGCAGTGGCATGCTCATGGCCACCACAGCTTCGACCTGCTGGGCTCCGGCGATCCTTCCACCTCAGCCTTCCAAGTAACTGGAACAACAAGTGTGCGCTACCATGTACGGCTAATTTTTGATGCATTGTAGAGACAAGGTCTCACCAAGTTGCCTGGGCTGGTCTCGGATGCATGGGTTCTGGCAATCTTCTTGCCTTGGCCTCCCAAAGTGCTGGGATTACAGGCTGAGCCACCGAGCCTGGCTCTGCTTCTTATTTTCAAAGTCTGCGTGCCCTTCCTAACCCCTGCGTTTCTGCTTCCTGTCCTTTCTTATCACATCCCAAGACTTGAAGTGTTTTCTCTCCCTCAAGGCTGGCATCTATTCCATTCCTCCTTATGTGGCCTCATAGCTAGAAGAGACAGACCCTTCTTTCTGCACCTGGAACCTCCACAGGGCTCGTGTCTCCTGGATGCACCATACGTAACCGCCCTGGGCCTGCAACTCACTCTGCCGTGACATTTTGAGCCATGTTTTCACTTTGTTTACCACTGAGCAGCACTTGCAAAACCTGCAGAAGACTAGTCACAGGTGAAAAATGTTAAACATGTATGAAGTAAACTCAAGGGGACTTTGGTAGAACGTGTATAGAGTGCAGTGAAAAGTTTATCACTAAAAAATTACATATCAGAAAAAGAATAAATGTATTAAGTAGTAGATCATATTTTGGATTTGTGTGTAACCTCAGATATAATTATTTCATTTTACTAAGAATAAAAATTATCTGTGTATTTTAAAGGTCAACTTTCTTTTCTTTTCTTTTCCTTTTAAAAGTAGAATTTATTGAGAGGACAGAAAAGTTCCCAGAGTCGGAGGGGACCCAAGGATGTTTCCCAAAGATCAACTTTCTTGCTTGAAATGTCTCTGCACAACATATGTTTATGGCCTGACTTTTTTTCCAGTTTATTGACAATTTTTAAACTGAAACTGATAAGGGGGAGCTAAACACTGAATGTGCACAGGTGTAAGGATGGGACAAAAGACCCCAGGAACTCCTAAAGGGATCAGGGAGGGAGGGCATGTGAGAGCTGAAAACCACCCATTGAATTCTATGCTCATCCACCGACTGCTGGCTCAACAGCCCAAACCCACCTGTCAGCCAACATACCTGTGAAACAAACTATGCATGTAGCCCTTGAGCCTAGCAAAGTAAGTAAACATTAAAACTTGATTTGCACACAATTTTGAAAACTATTTTTACAGCAACCTTTAAAAATTCACAACAGGCCAGACACAGTGGCTCAAGCCTATCATCCCAGCACCTTCATTGGGAGGCTGAGGTGAGCAGATTGCCTGAACCCAGGGGGTTGAGACAGCCTGGGCAACTTGGCAAGATTTCATCTCTACATTAATAAGAAAAAATTAGCTGGGTGTGGTGGCCTGTACCTGTAGTTCCACCTACTTGGAAGATTGAGGCGAATCTCCTGAGCCCAGTACGTCGAGGCTGTGGTATCTGTGAGCGTGCCACTGCACTCCAGCCTGGGTGACAGAGTGAGATGAGAGGCCAACTCAAAAAAAAATCACAGCAGTAAAAATTATATTGAGAGCACCTAGAAGGTCTTCTTTATCCTTCATGGATGCATGAGACAGATTTTCTGAGATCATGGGAACAGACACACTGTCAGATGGAACTGGTTCACGCACAGATCACCAACAGCCCTTCATCTACTATCAAGGGTGGTTTGTGCGCCACGAATGGAGGTGTGTCCAGTGTGGACCAACGTTCTTGGAGCTATACCAACCCCAGGCCCCCGTCTCTCCACCTGGGTCGACCCCAGCTTCCCTGGACCCATAGACAGCGTCCCTGCTGGCTCCCAGCTCTTCTGAATGGTGGGCAGTGTGGTGACTGCAGCAGCAGCAAAAGGACAAGGACACTCAGGAGGATGGAGGCAGAGTGCAAGGTGGTTCTTCCCTCCCTCACTCGCCACCTTTGGGGAGCACTTTCAGACCCTGGGAGGACTGGCCTCACCTGAAGACATTCACAGAGGGTTACCCTGGAAGAGAGGAATCCATCCTGAGGGCACGGCCACACAAGGGCTTGCCCGCTGCCTGGGGAGGCTGCCGTCCTCAGCAGCTCATCAGTCCTCCCAGAAGCCTCAGCACGGAGTGTGTAGCCACAGACCAGCACGTCAGCTTCCCCTGGGAGTCGTTAGAAAGGCAGACGCAGCTCGGACACACTGATTCACCGTCTGCATTTTGACAGCTCCTTGGGGGGCCTGGGGGGTCCACAGAGAGTCTGTTAAGACTGTTCCCTGGCAGGTCAGTGAGATGCTCTTCCAGGAGACCAACATCAAGCCATCCTGTGGTAGATAGCTGCCGACTGGTTGGTGCATGTTTTACATATTAGTAAGAGGAAGAGGAGCAGGGGTGGTCATGGTCTCAGTTGAGGGTCAGTATCAGGCTTCATGTTGTTTTCCTTTGATGGTGTTGAACTAGGAGCCGGACAGTCCACAGGAGGGGAGCTTGGACAGGACACGGAACAGAATCATGGCTGGCACTTCCCTGCAGCATGTTGCGTCACTTAGTGCTTGATGGGTCTCAAACCGCGGGTCTTGGAAGAGTCATGGAGTCAAGGGTGACTGCAGATTGACTGCAAGACACTGCTTGAGACCTCTGTAATCCAGACTGACCAGCAAATCCAGATAGCCAGGCGGCAGGAGTGACTGCGAGTGTGGGAAGCCTAGCACATACACAAATGATTGGGAGCGGGGAGTCGATCTTTATTTGGGTGGAGGCAGCATGCAGGGGGATTGAGTTGGTTTTAGATGTTATGAATCTGAGAAACTCACAGTGCTTCCAAGTTGAAATGCCGACTGTCCCATCGTTCATGAGATGTTAACGTGACTCTGAGCACACTTCTGAACTCAGGAATTCCGCTTCCTCACCTGTGCTATGTGAGCACCCACATCAGAAGAGACTTACGACAGGCCAGCCGTAGAGACTCACTCCTGCTTATCATCCCCTTATCATCCCAGATCTCTGAGAGGCCAAGGTGG
Organism: Tarsius wallacei; assembly: GCA_963574415.1. NCBI lineage: Eukaryota > Metazoa > Chordata > Mammalia > Primates > Tarsiidae > Tarsius > Tarsius wallacei. The sequence continues at coordinate 21,185 of CAUYQG010022427.1, forward strand.
GAGGCTCACCTGAAGCCAGGAGTTCCAGACCAGCCTGGGTGACACAGTGAGACTTGGTCTCTGAAAACAAAAGAAAGAGAAACTAACCCAGCATGGTGGCACACGCTGTAATTCCAGCTACTCAGGAAACTGAAATGGAAGAATTGCTTGAGCCCGGGAGGTGGAGGCTGCAATGAGCTGTAATCATGCAGCAGCACTCCAGCCTGGGTGATACAGCGAGACCTTGTTTTAAAGAGAGAAAACAAGATGTTTATAGACCTTGTTTTAAAGAGAGAAAACAAGATGTTTATGACTGCTAAATGAGACAAAGTACATAAGATGTTTTTCAAGCTTGATACAAAGCAAGAACTTAAAAAATATTAACCACAATAAGGTAAAAAACATGAATAGTAAAGTAGTCATGATGTTTGGAACAAACAAGCTTCTAGGTATGGTGTGTGTGTGTGTGTGTCTGTGTGTGTGTGGGTTTACTTCCTCACATGGAATGATTACACTAACACAGAGTTGATAGGGCCATATTTTCAAAAGGTAAGGGAAGCCAGGCTTTGGATGATTTTTTTCCCAAGATTTATCTCATGGAGCACAACCTTGCCTCCACTCAATATCTGCTGAGAGTTACAGACAAGGTGATAGAGAGATGGCTTATCTTTTATAGATGTCATTGCACATGTGACTTCGGTCTCCTGAGCACCATGCCCCAGTCGCAGAGAAGGAAACAGAAGCTCCTCGATCAATAATGATGGCCCTGGCTTGAGTCAATTGCCCTTCGCCAGAGAAAGAACGAATTCAGAGAACTTTGGATACAGAAATACTTATGGAGGCGATTTTCTTCCATCAATCCTGCCAATGCCGAGGGACCCTCGGCTTAAAATGTGAAGACACACCCACCTCCCCTCTTTGCCTATGTTTCTTGTCTGAGATACAGAAATGTTGCAGTAAAATTTCACTTGTCACAAACCCAAGCCGCTAACGAACTCACCTCTCAAGGACATGCCAGGAACCAGCAAGCAAGCATGACCATTTCCCACACAGGCTTGATGGGAATCACAGCACCCAGGGGCTAGTTCCCTGCATGCACTAGGGAAAACCCTGCAAGTCACTGCACCAGAGGAACAATTGGCCCGGCTCAACTTTCACAAGCCCAAGTTATAGTCTGTTGTCTGTCCCCTCCAAATCTCATGTTGAAGTGTGGGCACCCCCCAATGTCGGAGGTGGAACCTAACAGCGGGTGCTTGGGTGAGGGGGGGGGCAGATCCCTCAAGATTGGCTTGGTGCCCTCTCCAAGGTAGTGAGTGAGTTCTCACTCTATTAGTTCTCACGAGATCTGATTGTTACAGAGAGCCAGACCCCTCCCTCCTTCCCACTCTCTCCCTCACCCTGGGACATGCCACCTCCCTTCTCCTTCCACCATGAGTGGAAGCTTCTTGAGGCAGATGCTGGTGTCATTCTTCTTGCACAGCCTGTAGAATTATGAACCAAATAAACCTCTCTCCTTCACAAACCACCCAGCCTCAGGCATTCCTTTATAGCAATGCAAAATGGTCTAACACAGCCCATTAAACTCTTCCAAACCCACAGCAGACTAGAGGGTGTGGGAAAGAAGAGGGTTGCTACCACAGGAAGGATTGTCCTGTGATCCGGTGTACGCGGTGTGAGATCAGAATGTCTTCCCCAACCTACACCCCAAGGCTCCCCCATGACCTGGCCTTCCTTCGTGGAGCCAGACCCTAGGCACACCCCAAGGACTCCGAGTCCCCACTGCCCATGCAGACCTCTTGTTTGAGCTCCAGATGTGCAGAACTGGCTGGCTGTCGGCCACCTCTTTCTAAATGCCCCACCAACATCACAAAGTTGAAGGGTTTGATTCACAGTCCCCACCCCACTCTGCTGTTGTCCTTCCATTTCCTACATGGCCATTCAAATCATAACCCCCGACCCTCACAGCTCAACAGTCACCCCATCATGGCAATCCAGAGTCTCTGTTCCCCCAAGTTGCCCATGTTCCACCATCGCCACAGCCCTTGTCCCAGTCTGGGCTTCACCCCTGTTGACTCGGGGCCCAGCACCTCTCTGTCTGACAATTTACTGCTTCCAACCCCTTCTCCACCACCACCAGGGCGACTGTGCTTGAAGTACCTCTAATCACGCTGCAGCCCTCTTCATGTCCTTTGGTTCTCAGCACGAGATCCCGACCCTCACGGATCACTCATGCTCTTCTGGACATTGCCTCTGGATGATTCAGCAACCTACGGTCTTGTTCCATCTTCCCCACCCGGAGATTTTTGGAGCCGCCTCCGAACACACTAAACTTAATTCTTCTTGTCAAGGGTTCAATCTTCTCTCACACTTTTGGGTCTGTCTGGCAGAAACAGCTTTTCCTCTCCCCACACTTTCCTTCCACTAATGCTCACATCCTTTGGCTCCCCAGATGGCTGCCACTTCCTTCAGGAAGTTTTTGGGTCTCCCAAATATGAGGCTGATGCACATGCCACAGGTTTTCTTGGTCTCAGTGATAAGCCCTCTGCCCTCATCCTCAGGAGGATATCTTTTAGTTGCTTGTTGAATTGCTTTCTTCTCCCTTAGACTGCAGGAGGGGGAGGGAAGTGAAAACTAGGCATTATGCTAAAATCTTCACGTGTCTTATCTCGTTTAATCCTGAGAGAAATTTTCTGAAATAAACAGTACTATGAACCCACTTTACAGATGAGAAACTGAGGCTAAGAAAGAGTAAGTGATTGTGACGCAGCCCACAGGCAAGTCCAGGCAGACAATGCAAGACTCCCAGCCCTGCCCACTCTTGTGTTCTGTGGTGGGTCTAGGCATTTCTTGCTCCTGTGCGTGATTTCATCCTCACGACTTAGCAAAGTACAGGATGCAGAAGCCACACGCAGATTTCTTGGGATGTAAGAAAAAATAAAACAAGAAACCCAAACAGACCGTGAGCCAAAAACGTGCAGGGAATTTGTTATAAGATCAGTGGGTATCTCAGAATGAATCAGGCTTAGCAGGGCAGACACCAGGGTAACAGTTGTTTGCAGGGAGCTCAGGAGTAGCATTACTGGGTGCCGCTCCCTGGAGAGTTGTCCTCACAGACTCCACTTAGGATTCAAGCTCCTCTGAAACGAGTGCCAGGAGACCTCGCTCAATGTCTGTGCCACCCCTGTGGTGGGGCCTGTTGACAGTCTCCCCAGGATGGTGAAAGCTGGGAAACATGCCATGATGGCATGCTATCAACAACTAGATTCACAGTGGCAGGCAGTGCAAACACCCACTTAGTCCCAAGTCTGACTAGTCTAGGAGGAGCTGATCTGGGATAGATGTGACTGACCTCTGCTTGCTCATGCATCTGTGGTAGTGGCACATGAATTGGATGGCTCTGCCAATTTTGGCCAGGCTGACCCACCAGCTGGCTGATCTAGAATGGCCTGAGCAGGACACTGGTGACCCTCTCTGCCGCATATGTCATCCTCTGACAGATCATCCAAGGCACATGTGCATGGCATGTCAGAACAGCAGGGTGGGAGACAGTCTCTTCAGCAAATGGTGTTGAGGAAACTGGATAGTTGCACACAAGAGCATGAAATCGGACCTGTATGTCAGGCACAAAAGTCAACTCAAGATGGGTTAAAGGCTTAAACATGAAACCTGAAAATCTAAAAGAAAACATAAGGGAATATCTTCCAGACATTGGTCTTGGCAAAGATTTTCTAGATACAACTCCAAAAGCAAAAGTAGACAAGTGGGACTACATCAAACTGAAAAGCTTCTACACAATAAAGAACACAATCAGCAAGCACCAGGCATGTGTACGTGGGTGCACACACACACGCACACACACACAAATTGTGGGTACAGGCAATGAATAGACACATACATAGGCTAACTACACAGTATATCAGAGGGTGCAAGAGTATAAGAAACAAAGCAGGTGAAGACGTAGGAAGTGTCAGGGAAGGACAGGTTGCAATTGTTCTAGGGGAAGGCTGCGGTACTGGGTATAAAGTGTTAGGCCAAGGCTCAGCATGTGAACACTCTGAAGAATAAGAAGGTTTGTGTGCCAGAGCAGAGAGGAGTGAAGAAAGCAGAGAAGAATGGGGCTGGATCGTTCAGTTATCTATTTTAAAATTAATTTTATTGAGATCAAAGAACATAATTTATATGCTTTTAATTTATTTACATGTACTGAAAAAAAATTTAATGGTCCAGCATATTACCTGTCTTGGTGAGTACTCCACATGCACTTATAAATATATGTATTCAGCTGTTGCTGAATAAAATGTCTTATAAATATCAACTGTGTCAAATTGGTTCATGGTGTTGTTGCTGATTTTGTTGTCTTTCTGTTCTATTAAGTATGGAAAAATGACCATTAAAATCCACAAACCTATAGACTGCTTATTCTTTCTTCCTTTCTGTTGGTCAGGGCTTTTTGCATTTGAATGTATTTTCTGCATGTGTGTTTATCATTGTTTTGTCTTTCCAATGATTTGCCTGTTTATCATTGTGAAAGACCCTTTTAAATTCCTGTAAATATTTATTTTTCTACATCAACTTTATTATTTATATAGCCATGATAGCCTTTTTATTGTGTTAGCATGAAGTATATGTTTCCTTCCTTTTACTTTTAATTTATCTATGTCTTATTTATTTATTTATTTTTTGAGTTGGAGTCTCACTCTGTTGCCCAGACTGGAGTGCAGTGGCATGCTCTCAGCCACCGCAGCCTCCACCTGCTGGGCTCCAGTGATCCTTCCGCCTCAGCCTTCCAAGTAGCTGGAATTACAGGCACACGCTACCATGCCTGGCTGATTTTTTGATTTATTGTAGAGATGAGGTCTCGTCAAGTTGCCCGGGTGGGTCTCGAACCCTCGGACTCAGGCAATCCACTCACCTCAGCCTCCCAAGGCGCGGGATTACAGGCTGAGCCACCAAGCCCGGCTCACCTTTGAGGCTTCTTAAACTCCCTCCTTAAGAAAATTTTTTTAAAAAAGGATATCATTAAAGTACTAGCAAATAGTAAAAAGCTGTACTGTTGTCTGAATCTTATTCGTTGATCTGTTCAAAGTCAGTAAGGTTTTTTTTTTTTCAGGAATTTCAAATATATTAGACCAGAAATGTAATTGACTCACATGATGTTACTTCTTGAGCCTGTGACATTGAGTTCACATTTACATTAGTCTGTACAAGAAGTTCTGCATACTGTCTTGGGTTGCTTCTATCCATAAGCTTTTCTTGAGTTTGGAAGTGCACCTTAGACATTTATAACTGCTTGAGCTTGATGATTTCTGTCCATAGAAATTTCCCAATTACACAGAAATAGTGTGCTATTAAAACCTCACTGAATATAAATTTCTCTATAAAATCTTTTCTCAATCAGGGAATATCTACTTGGTTTGCTTCACTGTTCAGTTATAAGAATGATAACCTAACAGGAGGAAAGGCTATTGGCTTTCTCTGAAGGATTTTAAAAAGTGGATAGGTTTACCTCTTTACAAGTTGACCTCAAGCTCTTAGAATATTTCGAAAACATGCAGATGATGATGAGTTCTCTGTTCCCTAACAGCAGTTAACAGGAGGACAGATAATTGTTTTGTAAAGTGCTCCACTCTTTGTGTGATGTCAATCAAGGAACCCAGACTATTTTATTTATAATGTTGATCTTTCTTGCCAGTATGATAAACTCTTTAAGCACAGATTCTGGTCTCTCTTACTCACTGCTATACTAGCATTTGGTAGGCACTGAATACATATTTATTAAAGTCACCAAATAAAGTCTAGGAATAATTTTGGAAGATATAAAAATCTGCAGCAGTGTTATTCAAACTTTAGCTCAAAAACATAGACTTGAAATCCAGTTTGAAAAATACTGCATTAGGATCTAAGTTTTGTCCCTTTAAGAGACTTAGTGTGAATGTAATCTTAAGTACAGAAGCAAACGTGGTCACTGAAATTATAAACACGTGCAATTATGAGATGGATATCCAAGTAACCCAGATTATGCTTATGAAAATAAAAATACAACCTTAAATTCTCAGAGAATCTCAGAGCTCTGAAAACAAATCCTTAGGTCCCAGTTTCAGAAATGACAATTTAAAACAGTAATGCCAAAATCTTTCACTTTATTATGTTAATTAGAACTGCAAAATGGAATTCAGTAATACTTTTGCTTGAGATTTTGCAGAATAGAAACAAAGTGGTTCACTAAGATGTAGAAAATGCAGAACTTCTTGTACAGACTAATGTAAATGTGAACTCAATGTCACAGGCTCAAGAAGTAACATCATGTGAGTCAATTACATTTCTGGTCTAATATATTTGAAATTCCTGTAAAAAATTCAATCATAGCTGGGTTCGGTGGCTCAGCCTGTAATCCCGCGCCTTTGGGAGGCTGAGGTGAGTGGATTGCCTGAGCCCGTGGGTTCGAGACCCGCCTGGGCAACTTGGCGAGACCTCATCTCTACAATT
>CAUYQG010022433.1:0-13083 GCA_963574415.1 Tarsius wallacei
TCAATCCTTTTCTTATAGTATTACGATAGTTGTTCAAGGTCCACTTATGAGTGAGAACAGCACATTTTATTTTTAATCTCTCTAGAATTAATTTGATACAAAATATATACCCGTGTCAAAGGATCACGAGACCGTGATTCACTATCTTAGATTAAAAGACAAAGTGGAATTTATTGCTCCCAGTTAGGGAGAGTTATGCCTCTAAAACAGTGTCCTTAAGCAGGCAAGCAGCAGATCTTACAGAGGGTGTTGGGGGAAGCGTGTAGTTCAGTGCCTGGTGGATTTTTTAGAGATGTAAGTGCTCTGGCATCTGCGGAAGGGAGGTTGCTTGAGGAGGCTGCTGTTGATTGATTGACATTCGAAGGTGTGTTTCTTATAATGAGTCAGTTCCTCATAAGGTGTTTTTCCAAAGTAAGAGATTGTCACTGATTGGTTGGCTTGCAAAAGTAGATTCACTGAGAGGAATTGTTGTAGGTTTAAAAGCAGTTCTGGCAGTTACTTGTTACCATGGTTACAGAAGAAAAATCAGTCTTTTCCTAGCATTGTGGGAACTTTTACAATTCTCAGTAGGGATCAAATTTTTTTTTTCTCAAGCAATGTGAATGGAAGAGAATATTTTGATTGTGTTTTAATGTATTTCATCTACGATGCAATTTTCTTGAGGGCAGGAGCCTTGTTTCCTCTTTTCTTTACTCTCAATCCCAAATAGACTGCTTGAAAATGTTTAGTAAGTTGAATTACAGGAGCTGGGATCTCATGCATCAGCTCAGGCTATGGCCATAAGCAGCCCTTTAAATGATGGTGTATTCATGAGCTCTTTGAATTTTGGTACTGGTAAGCGTCTTAGAGATGATTAACAGCCATTTCTTCACATTCCCAAGGACACACATGCTAATGTTGTAGTAGATAGGCACAATTGATAAAAATTAGAAACATGGATAATAATGTTTTATGTTATCTTGATAGCTAATATTATTTTGTATTCACTATGTCAGTCAGTATTAAGTCCGTTACATGGACTGCTCCATGAAAACTTCACCACAATTCTTTAAAGTATCTGTTAGTATTGCTTCCACTTTGCAGATGAAAGAATTGAGATTTAGAGAGGTAATCAATGAGTGACCTGAGAGCTGGAGTGAGAAGTGGATAGAACCAGTATTCATTTAATGTGCATTATGTAACAGAGATTTTCAAAATATGCAGACCTACTTTTCAAATTGGATTGTCTCATATTGACCTTCTATAATTGAGAAGAGAATGACTTGAGAGAATGCCAGGGAACTAATGTTAATCAGCATGATGTGTCAGGCACAGATTGAAAGATTTAAGATGGTTTATTCTGAGCCAAATGTGAGTAACCTGGGCCCCTGATGTCCATACAAAGAGGTCCTGTAAACATGTGCCTGGGCCGGTTGAATTGCATCTTGGTTATTTACTTCTTGGGAAGACAGAAGTTACAAAAAACCACAAGTCAATACATGTGAGTTTCATATATCCTCTCACTTTCTGCTGTCCCTTCATCTAGCTTGCTTCTACTAGTTCCTAAGGTCTCGGCTTTTTACTTTTTTTATGTCTTCCCCACTCAATCTAATTAGGCAGTGTTAGGTCACCCTCCCAGCAGGGCCTCCTAAATGTTAGGGCAGGCCTGCAAGGGTGTGGGTGTCTGGTGTGCAAGCTGGTGCCACTAGAAAAATGCAAAGAATTGCACAGAAGTTAGATTAGAAAATGTAGTTTATTTAGAAAGTAAATGAGAGAGAGAGAGAGAGAAAGAGAAAGAGAGAAAGAGAGAAGATTCACCTCCCCGAGGTAGGGGAGGACACCACAGCCAGAAAACACGGCAGCAGCCATAACTCAAAGACCACAGGGCCACACCAGAGTCTAGTAAGGCAATGGTGGTTGGTTGCTCATGGTTGAATCCTTTTAATCCTTCCCTTTGATGGAGGAAAGTCATTAAGGTAATTGGGTGGTGGTCACGAAGGGGCAGGTAAGTACAAGTACTGACTTCAGGTGATGGGTGGGTTAGTCACATGATTGCTGTCATGGCAATGGGGTCTGTGTCACAGTGGGCTGATTAGGTTAACTTGGGTCTTATGCATGAAGGCAAATACTTGAAATAGAAAAGCTAATTAATAACAAGCTGGGGAGGGGGTTGTAATGCAACTGTCAAGAGCTACCTTTGAGAAACTGTCCTTGGCTAGTGATTAGAGGGTAGGTTATGTGAACTGCTAGAAAAACGTGAGGTTTAAACAATGTTAAAATGGTTACTCATTGGGTATGTTAAATCCATATTATGTCTTTTCAAGTAGATTTTCTAGGCTATGTGTTCTCAAAGTAGTCCTCAGCACAGCCTATCCATGGCCTATTTGACTAAAGGCCCTATTCCTGCATTCAAATAATTGGCTGAATCTGTCATTTTCCACTCTGAACTACGAGAAGCTTTGTGAGAATAGAGGCCCACTGTATCTCTTTAATTCTTAGTATCTTCAGTGCATAGTTGGATGACTCACACATAAGGGCCCTCAGTAAATATAAACACTTTATATATTATAGATCGATGACATATTTCATTGACATTCTAGAAAGCTCTTCTCCTTTCACCCTAAACCCTTATCTTTTTCTCATTTTGCTTCTTTGCTCATTCTTATTCTTTTTTGTCCTTATTTCCATTGCTCCCCACTGGCTTGAGGAGCTTTCTGCATTTCACTTATTCTTGTAATCATTAACTCCAATGCAACTTTCCCCAGGAGAGTTTTCTGACCAGGTTCTTAGGCAGTGAGCCATCCTTTGATGTCTAACATAGCAACTACTGTATCTGTGTATTTGCATGTCTGTCTCTACAACTAAACGCTGAGACAGGAATTCGTTTTGTTCATCTTTGTTTTCCTTCATCCAGAAGTATCAGAAAAAAATGATAGCAATATTAATGGATATTGAATAAATGTTCAGTGACCATTTCTTCATCCAGATGAAAGCATAAAGTATCTACACAAGTGAAGAGAACTTTCTGATCCAAGAACGTAATTAAAAGTGACTTACGTGCATTGATTCATTCATTCAACACATACTTTATTGTTTGTTTATACTGGGTGATAAAGTCACAGTGGAAAACCAAAGTAATTCTGTAATAACTTTTAAATAGATAGCTTATATTTACATCTAACAGTAATTTCACCTGTCTGTCCTCCTAAACTTAATTATCACTGTTGTTCTAAAAGATCTCATAAGAATAAGCCTTGTTTAATTTTGTCGAAGAGTAATTTAAATTCCACAAAGCATAAGTGTCCCATAGTAAAAACTTCTTATCTGAAATTAGTGAAAACCATGGTATCAGTAGACTACCTTTTGTCATTTTCTTGACTCTACAATGCCATCTGGCAAAATACTACATTTATTGAAATAAACTTTGGTCATCAAGAGAGTCCACTGGGAAATTACTTAGAGGACTGAAATAAGGAACTTGGAAACCCCAGAGCCATGAGACTCTCTGCTTCTCTCATTCCAGCTCTGTTCACTGCATTGCTCCCATGTTCCTTAGCTCAGGCTTCTGATGAAGGCTCATCGTACCTTCTAATTTCACATTAAGTGATTAATTACCCCAAGACCATTTCTGAATTAGAAAATAATGTGATATTGGCTTGGAAAAGCCATTACTCTCTTTACAGGGATCAAAGCAACAATATGAGGGACCTGTTTGCACAGAAATGGATTTCAGATTAGTCACAAATCTTGCTTGAATTAGCCAAAATCAGGTTACAGGCTAAACTTCTGAAAAGAAAGAGTGAGATTTTAGGGTCTATTCCTGTAATCCTATTACTTAGGATAGCTTGTAATTAATTTAGCTTATCAAAAATCGAAGTACACCTGCATGACTCTGTTTTAGACATATGAAGGAATAGAACGGACTGCATAATCTAGTCATTGGAATGAAACAATATCACAGCAATGTTTAAAATCCTGTTTCAGTGAAGGCAAGGTAGGTTAGGCATAGAGAGATAAATTTCTTATAGATCGTTTTTAGTTTTTAGTAAGAAAGCATTCAGACATCTTGTTGGCAGGCTGAACCACCCTTTGAGCTGGAATGTGGTTTCAATGAGAACTCCCAGGACACCCTGCCCCCTTACCTATCAGAGGCGGTGATATGGTAATCTCTCCTAAGCATATACCACCGCCTACTTACTAATATATTAATCATTAAATGGGTATATCAGGCCTTTTGTCAAAAGCAAAAAGCGTGTTTTTTCTCTTACCCTTGCCAGCTTTTTCTGACATGTCCCTCTATTTCTCCTCTTCTCTTTCCCTAATAAATTCTGTTATGAAGCTATGCTGGCCATTCTGAAATTCATTTCAGGATTGAGTTCAAAGAACCCATGAGTTTTGTGCTGTACGCCACCCGGCATCGTCAGCTACTTATTAACTGTGTGACTTTGGAAACTAACTTGACTTCTCTGTGCCTTGGGCTTGAGGACTCAACTCTGACCTTTTATTTTTCTCTGTCTTCCCAAATTCCCGAATATGGAGCCTAAGAAGTCATGCCCTACAAAGAATCATCAGATGTGTTCTTAGTAGCCCTATATAGTGAGGCTTGCTTTCCAACCTGACTCTGGCATAACTGGAAGATCAGTCAACTAGATCTTAGAGTTTAAAGCAAGGCATGTAAGAGATGAGGTTGAGGAGATAAAATGGTCAGATCCTTAAAGGTATTATTAGCCACACGTTCAGCGATAGTGAACATGACCACAAAGAGCTATAGATGTCAAGAAAGCCATTTAAGGTCATTTAGTAGAAGAATAAAGTAATTTTATACTTTCATCTTCTAGAGTGACTGAATTTTTGTACAAGCTTCAGGAACTAAATTTTGGGGGAGGTTACAAGACACAGATTCTGGTCTTGGAGGGCCAAACGCCTTAGTATTACTAACCGTATAATAATCGACATGAATGTTCCTGCTTTCAAAATGCCTTCCCATTCACGATTGCTTGGAGTTCTGTGAGGAAGTCAAGCGAGAGCATTATTATCCCATTGGACTGGTGAAGAGACTGTATCTCTGGTTGATTTAGACACATGGCTGCAATTAAGTGCTGTGTTGGTTTTGTACTTGAGGTAGCCCCAGACCTCTGGACTCCTGCCGTGGTGCACTGCGTTTTCCACCACATTTACTGTGTGGGTTTTCAAAGGCCCATGCAAAGCCAAGTATTTCTATGAAAAAAATTCCTTTCTCTGTATCAGCCCTCAAAATAACATGATCTTTCATCCTTGACCGCCCATTCCTGTCTTAAAAATTCTTCCACTGTATTACCAATTACAGGAACATGTGAAGTGGGAAGCCTCCCTAAGTGGCATGATGTCGGGGGCCTTGGGAAGGTGCCACCGTCCTCAGAAGTCTTCCCAAATTTGCCTCCCATAATTATGAAATGTCTTGTCTTTAATTTTTTATTTGTTTTAATGGTAACAGCACTGTCTAAAAAAAGAGTCATATCGTCAGCTTTTATCACCTACCAGCCAGGCAGGGGATGCTTGCTCCATCCATGGCAGAAGCCAGAGGGTCAAAGACTCACAGACAATTACAGTTGGAAAAATGAGAGTGCTTGAAATGACTTTAGGTATCTTTTTGCTTGATTTCCCCATTTTGTAGATAGAGAAATTGAAGATCTGAAAGAATGTAACATATATACTGGACTTATATAATGACTGTATCTCAGACCTTTTTGTCTCCGGTACTATGCTTGGGTTGTAGTATCAACCAGCACTCAATGTGTGCCAGGCACTGTCCTAAGTGCCTAAGATATACAAAATCATCAAATTCTCATAATAACATAAGGAGAGAGGTACTATTATTATTTTATACATGTCAGAAAAATACATTGAGTTTCTGAAGGCTACAAGGATGGTAAATGTCAGAGCTGGGATTTGTCCTAGGACAAACTGCCAGACTTTGAACCCTTGCAGTAGAGTGGAACTACCCTTGAGTCTGGCAGGTATGTTGGGGGCAGGGGAGACTGCAAAAGGTGCAAAAACAGGAGAAAGGAAGGTGTCCAAAATAAAATCTGGGATATTTTATAATTTCGTAAAGAGGTTCTGTCCTGTCAACACATTTGAGTGATCATAAGCACTTTGATTCTCAATGCATCCCTGCTTGTGTCTTGAGGGGAGAGCCAAGCTCACAGACTGACCATAGGACTCAACATAAGCCAAATGTGTGCCACAATTGCTGGAAAACATGGAATCATTCATAGGCAAAATTAACAGAGGAGGTGAAATTTACAGATTAAGAGAGGAGCTCATTCCAATCATTTTTTCTGGGCTAGACCACACTGGAGGTGTTATTTCAAGTGTAAGATGTCTTATTTCAAAGTGTGTTTTGGTCACTTTGAGAAGCATGAACAAGATGGGGCAGGATATGAGATTTATGACCAATCAGGAGTGGGGATGAAATTGTTCATGCTTAACCTGAAAAAAAAACTGAGAAGACATGAGAGGCTCATTCCACATCTTTGAAGAACAGTTGCACAAAGAATAAATGCTTCCTGCCTTGCTCTAGGAGGACTAAGGCAGCATATTTCACTCTAATAATTGGAGCTGTTGCAGAAAATAGAATGAGATGATTCATAGAACATAAAGTTTCATATCTGTTGGTAGATTCAGTGGGAGTTAGATAAAAATCTCCTAGGAATTATTTCAGGGGGTGGGGAATGGGTAGATAGGGGAGATAAGTATGGCTGGCTTCCATAATCACCAGTTTTTCTGAAAATTTCAGAGCCTGGGAAATATTTTGCAAATGTAATATATTCAAAATTTCTTCCCAATTATTGGTGTATAGTATTGTAAACCCAAGATGCCTAATATAAAGGAGTTTTGCTTTCCTGCATGGAAACTGCGATGCCTGGTTTCATATGATGCCACTAATTAACCACCACTTACTCTTAGACACAAGGCAGCTTCTATAAATGATTGTGGGTGAAAAAAAGAAAGAAAGAAAGGCAAATTAGCACAAAGCAAAATACATGTGGTGGAAACAAATAGAATTGCTTATTTTTCTGCTGTTCTTGTGTCTTGGGAGTAGGTGCATCTCTTGTCAATGGTGATAGCAGACATAAATTATTATTATGGTCTCTGCCTCATCATTTCTGTGTCACCAAGATGTGCTCTGTTTATTACTGCTCTTAGCAAGCTTTGGAATATTAGCCACATAAAGTCTCTCTCCATGGATTCAATTACCATGCTCTTCAGTTTTTCCAGGAAACCGAGACTGTAGAATCACATTTCTGGGTAGAAATAGCTCTCAGCCTTGGCTCTCTCTGGCTGTACAGTCCACTGAGAAGGTTTTGTTATAGATCATTAAAGCAGGAGTCCTCCCCCAAGATCTTCTGGTTTATCTCCCCATCTCCCCACTGTACTTTTGAGGAATTAAGACCCAGGGAGAGAGCGAAAAAGTTCAAAATGATAGGACACATTATGTATTAGGATTTCTAGTTGCATATTCCAAGTTCAGTGGATTTAGTAGTCTTGAATTTAACCAGTCTCCCCTGTAAGCTCCAAACACAAATGATTGTGGTGAAGGAAGGAAGAGGTTACTAGTTTAACATTGGACCGATTTTGTGAAGTATAGGCTGCCTCAGTTTCCACTGGATGAAAATGATGAAGATACGTTGGGAATTTAAACATGAAAGACAGTGCAAAAATGGTTCAGATTCTGCCAAGAGGGCAATCTGACTTCTAACTTTCTCTTACTTTGTTTTTTTTCTTCCCTTTATCTTATTTTAAAGATGTGGGGTACAAGTCAGGATGAGGTACATAAGTGGTCTATGTGAAGGTTGACTTTGGGCCTCCCACTGGTCCTCACTTCACCTGGTGTACGATCAGGTACACTTAATGATGTTATGTGCCCACCCCCGGCAGTGCCCCCCTACTACTGATGATTCTTTTGTAGTATTGTGATAAGTGTTCAGTACCCACTTATGAGTGAGGACATGTGGTTTTCAGTTCTTTGTTTCTGTGATAGATCACAGAGTATGATGGATTCTAAATCCATCCAAGTTGCTGTGAAGTCCATAATTTTGTCCTTCTTTATCTGGGTAATACTCCATCATATGAACCACATTTTTTTTTCTTCAGTCCACTTTCAATGGGCAGCAGTGTTGGTTCCATGTTTTTGCTATTGTAAATAGTGCTGCAATAAACATACATATGAAGGTATCGTTTCTGTAGAATGATTTGAGTTCCTCTGGTTATATTATCAGAAGGGGGATTACTGGGTCATATGGAAGGTCAGTTTCTAGTTCTTTTAAAAATTGCCACACTGTTTTCCATAGAAGTTGAACTAGTTTGCTCTCCTACCAACAATGAAGAAGTGTTCTTTTTTCTCCACATCCTCGCCATCATTGTTTTTTGATTTATGACCATTCTTACTAGAGTTAGGTGGTATCTCAGTAATAAAAACAGCCTGGAACTGGTTAAAAAAAAAAGGGGGTGGGGTGGGGGAGGAGGACATGTAGACCAATAGAACAGGATGGAGATTCCAGAAGCAAAACCTTGATTTCTTAGCCAACTAATCTTTGACAAGGCAATCAACAGCAACCACTGTGGAGAGGAGACCATATTCAGCAAATGGTGCTGGAAAAACTGGCTGACTGCATGCAGAAGAATGAAACGGGAACCCTACCTATTACCATACATAAAAATCAGCTCTAAATGGATCAACGACCTAAATGTGAAACCTTAAACTATAAAAACCTTAGAAGAAAAAGCAGGAGATACCCTTCTGCACACTAGAATAGGGAACCAATTCCTGATTATAACTCCAGAAATGTTTGCCATAAAAGATAAGATAGACAATTGGGACATTATCAACCTGCAAAGCTTTTGCGAAGCAAAATAAACCACCAAGAGAACAGGGAGACAACTCACAAGATGGGTAAAAAATATTTGCCAACTGTATATTTGACAATGGCTTAACATCCAGGACTTACAAGAAACTCAAATGAGCCAAACAAACACAACACAACACAACAAAACAAAAACCAAACAGTCCTGTTAAAAAGTGGGCAAAAGACATGAATAGACACTTCTTAAAACATACAGGCAGCCAACAGATACATGAAAAAATGCTCAACCTCACCAATCATCAGAGAAATGCAAATCTAACTTTCTTTTACTTTATAAGGAAGAAAGAAAGAAGGTCTTCTCAAAGTAAACACACTCAGCCTCAGTTTCCTAATATGGAAAAATGGGACCTGGTCTTACAGGATTGCTGTTAGGATAAAATTAGAGTGGATACATAGAGCGCCCAACATTGCTCCTGGGACAGGAAGCCCTTCCTGCCCTCCCTTCTTCCTCTCTTGCTGAGAGATGAAAAGCAGAACTTCCAAGGACTGGCCATGGTATTCTGGTCTCTTCACAATAGTGGAGAGCATCTCTGAATTCCAGGATCTGCGTTAAAAATTTTAAGAAGCTTCTGAAGGCAAGGATCAAATAAAAGTGTTTATTTTCCTTATAATGGCTCCAATAGCCACTAGGATTAAAATCCAGATCACAACCAGGGCCCAGGAAGCTGAAGGGGTTCATAACCCTCATCACTTCCCTCCTTTTGTGCTCCTCTTTCTCTTCTCTTTTCTGGACTAAGAACACAGACAGTGCTCAAGAAGTATTTGCTATGTGAACTTTCTTCATAATCCCTGTATGGACTCGATTGGTAGTAGTGGGATGGCACATTAACGTTAAACTCCTTTAGATTATTTATATAAATTATTCAACAATTAAAATCATCCAAAAACACGATAGCAGGCAGGGCTGGGTAAAATTAATACATGAGTACACATCACTGGGTGATGTGCAACTAGTGATTGTTTGGTGATTGCAATTGACACTATGTGTAAGAACCATAAGAAAGCTAATATCCTGTGATCTAGTAATGTTGCTATAGGTAATAAACCTAAGGAAAAGTAATTGAAGTAAATAGGCCATATTAATAAAGATAATCTTTGTAGCATTATATACAATAGCAAAAACATGGAAAAATTTGAATGCTTCAACTAAATAATGGTTTATCCATTCAATGAAATGTTATCAATGATTATGTATTCGTTATAAAGATAATGGTAAAACTTATTTATAAAATAACGTTGAAAGGAATACAAAGTAACATCTTGCTTATGATAGTAATTATATTAATGCGAATTTATATATACAAGAATGTGAACAAGAATTGTAGCAATATATGGAAAATAAAATTGTAGCTCGGGTTTGTTTTGTAGGGAATTATGCTAATTTAAAATCTAGTGTATGCTCTTTATTTTCATACAATTTAGATATACTTTTACAAAGAAATGGAGCAATATATCAATCATGAAGCATGCATAACCAAATCTTATTGATTAAAAATACACTTTAAGAAATTCGTTTAGTCTTCTGCTTTTTTATTTAGGAAAAAACTTTGCTTCTTCTAACTGAAATGTGAAAGAGAGTGGACAGTTATTATTCTTCATATGGAAGATGAAGCTGCACTTTCCTTAGTTCTCTCTGTGTCTTTCTCTATATTTTTCTTTTAATCAAAAACATCCTCTCCTTCAACTTCACCTGTAATTACTCATCCTTCATTGTTTTCTCCAAATGTCTATCTTCCAGAAGCTTTCTCAAGCTCACCTCATTACTAGTCCATGGATTTATGCATAGGAGGTAAATAAACCTTGTGAAACGCATGTGTCCTTCCACTATTCATCCATAGAGTCAAGAAGGAGACTAGACTTCCCTAATCCCTCAATGGTTATTTGGAATTTAAAGTGTTCATCTGACACTTCAAACCTGTTTTTCAAAGACACTGGCAATAAGGAAAAATAGCAGAATCTGTTGTTTCTTTATCCTCTTCTTTTAAAAACATCATTTATCTTGACCACAGTTCCTGGTGAAGCATTTGTCTAATTCAACGATATTTCTCACAATTCCATGAGCCAGTAAACTAAATGAGTTGCCTTTATTGCACTGGAATCCAGCTTTAACTTTTTTTCCAATATCTGGTGAAAATATCCA
This sequence comes from Tarsius wallacei, assembly GCA_963574415.1. Classification (NCBI taxonomy): domain Eukaryota; kingdom Metazoa; phylum Chordata; class Mammalia; order Primates; family Tarsiidae; genus Tarsius; species Tarsius wallacei. Next base: position 11,023 of record CAUYQG010022433.1, read on the forward strand.
TTCACATAAACAGAAACTCCATAATAGCTACATGTGGAAGTTCTGAGGTAATGTCTCTTTTCTCAAAAAAGCTTTAGTTTTGAATTTTCCAGAGTGACCCATGAAGCAGTTGGTTTTATGTCTGAGATTCTCCATTTCCATTGGGTCAGATAAACTTAGTGAGAGCAGACAGAGGAGATGGTGAATGGCTGCCATATTCCCATCAATGCAAGATTTCTACTTGCTGGTTCACAAAGTAATTCCTAATCACATGTGGAAAGAAAAATAGTACAAATGCTCTAGGATAAGTGGGTGAGGCAGAAAAAAAGCAGAAAAGAATTTTTGAGTGACTACAATATGCCAGAAATATACACATGGTTTTTAATATCACATTGCATTCTCTAAATGAATAAAAAGTCATGTGATTTCTCAGATGCTATTATCCAAGCTGAAAAATGTTAAGAAGAAAAGACAGACTTTGTGATTGTTAATTTTACATGTCAGCTTGACCGGGTTAGGGGCTATGCATGCTTACCAATTATGCTGGTATAGTATCAGTTCTGGGTATGTCCACGAGGGTGTTTCTGGAAGAGACTGGCATTCGAATCAGTGGACTGAGTAAGGAAGATATGCCCTCACCAATGTGGATGGGCATTAAGTTTGCTGAGGGCCTACGTAGAACAAAAAGGCAGAGGAATGCTGAATTAGCTCTCTCCTCTGGAGCTGGGACATCCATCTTCACCTGCCCTTGGACATCAGAACTCCATATGCTAAGGCCTTAAGACTTGGGGACTCACACCAGCAGCCCTCCAGGTTCTCAGGCCTTTGGCCTTGGACTGAGACATACATCATTGACTCCCTAGATTCTCAGGCCTTTGAACTCAGGCTTAATTATACCACCAACTTCCCTGGTTTTCCGCTTACCAAAGCCATATGGTAGGACTTCTCAGCCTCCATAATCAAGTGAACCAATTCCCACAATAATCTCCTCTTCATCTATGTATCAATCTATCATCTATGTATCTATCTATCTATCTATCTATCTATCTATCTATCATCTATCATCTATCATCTATATCTGTCATCTCCTATTGGTTCTGTTTCTTGGTGAAATCCTAATGATACAAACTTGGAACAAAAAGCAAGAACACCCAGGAAATAAGTGACAGAGCACATCATTCTGTCGAGAAGGCATGGTGATGTTCTATGCAAGTCCTAGGACGATTTTTTTTGGCATCAAGGCCAACATATAAGATAGAGTGAATAGATAGAAAAGTAGGAGATGGTTTATTGAAGACCAAGTCAGTTCATGTGAATCATTTTATTCTGTTCTTTTTGTGTTGCCCCAATATAAGTGTTATAAATCTCTTTAGCTAAAGCTCTTAATTCGGAATGTCTTAATTTCCAAATACCTGGAGTTTTTTTTTTCTGTCAGCAAAAGCTTAATTACACATTGAGCAGGCTGGAAGAGTTAAAGAAATGATGCTGGGGGCTTCCCAACCGATGATTGATGGGAGTCGGTGGATAAATACCATGCCACCTTCCCTCTGAGCGAGAGGATCCTGAAGTATGAGTTCTACATTGAGATTCCAGTGGAATAAAGTTCTAGGTCTTCACAGTCACAATTGGCAGGAAAACATATCCTTTAGCATCTGCCTTCTTTCTTTAATCACTTGCCCACTTACCTACAATTGTTTTCTTGTCTCATGTCTCAAATAAAATACTTGCACTCAAGTCCTTGCCTCAGGGCCAGGGAGAACACAATCAAAGACAATTCTACTTGGTAGGAGGTATAACTCATACAGAATTTGAGTGCAGAGCCTGTTAGTAGTACAGCTCAGTAAGGCTACCCAGCTCAGTAAGGCTACCCAGCACCTCAATAAAAAATGATTCCCTCGTGACCCGCCTGGGCAACTTGGCGAGACCTCATCTCTACAATAGATCAAAAAATTAGCCGGGTGTGGTAGCGCGTGCCTGTAGTTCCAGCTATTTGGAAGGCTGAGGCGGAAGGATCGCCGGAGCCCAGCAGGTTGAGGCTGCAGTGGCCGGGAGCGGCCACTGCACTCCAGTCTGGGCGACAGA
>CAUYQG010022435.1:0-39790 GCA_963574415.1 Tarsius wallacei
TGGATTGCCTGAGCCCAAGGGTTCGAGACCCACCTGGGCAACTTGGCGAGACCTCATCTCCACAATAAATCAAAAAATCAGCCGGGCGTGGTAGCGCGTACCTGTAGTTCCAGCTACTTGGAGGCTGAGGCGGAAGGATCGCCGGAGCCCAGCAGGTCAAGGCTGCGGTGGCCGGGAGCGGCCACTGCACTCCAGTCTGGGCGACGGAGTGAGACTCCAACTCAAAAAAAAAAAAAAAAAAGTTTGACCTTAGGCTGGACTCAGTGGCTCACGCCTATAATCCCAGCACTTTGGAAGGCCAAGGTGAGAGGAGCCCACGGGTTCAAGACCAGCCTGCGCAACTTGGTGAGACCTCATCTCTACAATAAATCAAGAAAAATTAGTAGGGCGTGATGGTGCATGCCTGTAGTTCCAGCTACTTGCAAGGCTGAAGTGGAAGGGTCACCTGAACCCAACAGGACGAGTGAGCGTGCCACTGCACTCCAGCCTGGGCGACAGAGTGAGACACCAACTCAAAAAATAAATAAATAAATTGCCCTTACATAATGTATACCCAAACAGAGCAGGGGTCAATTTGCAGACAAGAGAAATTACTAGGCTCTAACAGACCAAATGAGAAATCACAGTGGTTGGAACTAAGATGGCAACAATAATTTAGAAGTAAGTAGATAAACTCAAGCCATTACGATGTAGATTGACAGGTATTCAATATGCTATTTACTGAATATGTGGCTGAGAAAATGGAAGAAGTCAAGGATGACTTCCAAGATTTTGGCAGGAACTAGATACATTTATTTATCACGCCAAGGGGCATTTAAAAAGGAAGGGGTAACTGTTCCATTCTGTTTGGGAGAAAAGACAGACACCATGAGTTCAGTGTGGGATATGGATAATTTCATTTTCACAATGGAAACCAGAGGTCCAAATTTTCTCTATCCCTGTCCTTAGTTGGTTGGAAATAAGCTCGGGATCTCAGCCAGACAATCAAATGCTCCTTTTATTAATAGCTTGAGTGACAGAGAGGCACAAGAATAGTGGAAAAACTATTCACAGCAGCAGCAGACACACTGTCAGCAAGGGCTAAGGGTGGCTTCCTACTCACTGCTCCTGTGCCCTGACCTTGGCTCTGGTCCTTGCTGCCGGCTTCCCTTGATTCCTATCCATCTTCCAAGACTGGGCCTCCTGAGAGCCTTCCTATATATTCCTTTGCATAAATTAGCCAAAGTTGATTTCTACTGCTTAGTCAAGAATACTAACAGATATGTTTTCCTTTTGTTGTAACAGCTGAATGCAAGTATGTTTAATGTGCTGATAATGTAATCCCACTGTTATGTCCCCAGCATATCCTCAATACCAAGGGGTCCATAACACTAGCTCTTTACATAACAACACATGCCGAGACATGCCGTCTATTCTCCCTTCTTTAACATAGACAAGTATGTCATGCTAAACCCAGAATTTACATTCTCTGTGCACCTTTTCTCTCACAAGAATTTACTACCAAACCTCTTACTATTTCTATGCCAGCTACATTTCCTTTCATTTCTATTCCCAACAGAACCGGCATACAAATCCCTGGAACCTAACTCTCTGTGCTATAGACGTATACAGAGATAAATTCCAATATACTAAAATTTCCTGTAAAGAAAATTCCGCTTAGGCCACTTTCCTAGATAAAATGCATAAACCTTCCTAACATTAGAGCAGTTGGTCAGACCATGCCCCCTACCCACCAACACCTGTCACATGTTCTAAAAACAATACAAGAACAGCTGACTCGCTGAAGTCGGAGCTTTCTTTCCTCCCCATAGGGCTTCTGTACACTCTGCCTGTCTCCCTCACTAGCTCACTGCTCAGTAAATTCTCTCTGATAATCTTGTGCAAAGTAAACCCGTGTCCTCTTTAACCTGTTTTTTCCTGTTTCCTTCAACTCTTAAAAAAACAAGTAATTTTTTAAAAAGAAAAACATTTTCCTCCTTCTCACCTTTTACTTAGCTTCATTCATGAACATATGAAACCCTATCCAAACCTAATGACACAGCTGTATCAAAAAAATTAAAAGTAATAAGTTTGAATCCATCTGGAGAAAATAAAAAAATCAGTGTCAGAGTCCTCCTCACAATCTCCATAAGTCTCCATCTCCTTCCTTATAAATCCAATCAGTTATTCTCAATAAGTAGTTTAGCTTCCTTCGAAATTAAATAAGCTTTATAGGCTAGATTGGGAACCTAATCACCATTTATACTATAATTCCATGAAATACTTCAAGAAATCTCAGAGAAAGACTTCAGAAAATTTAAATCATCCGTTTGCACCTGTGACATTTTTGGTCTCTGACCAAATACATGTATAATGTTTGGCATAAACTCTTGAAATATCTAGAAACACCCAAGTGATGGTTTGTGTGCTGATGAGCTGAATGACGGTCGGCAGTCTCTAGGTAGCTTCAGGATGGGGCTGGTCATTAGAGAGAACAAGCCAGGAATAGAGGGTTGGGACTTTCAGGCCATCCTCAACCTCCGGGAAGGGGAGACAGGCTAAAGGTTCAGTTGACCACCAATGGCCAACGGTTTAATCAATCATGCCTACATAATGAAGCCTCCATAAAACCCGAAACAACAGGGTTCAGGGAGCTTCCAGATAGCTGTGAACACAAGGAAGTTCCTGGAGGGTGGCGCCCAGGGAGGGCATGGAAACTCCACCCCCTTCCTCCATGCCTCGTCCTATGCATCCCTTCATCTGTATCCTGGATAATAAGCCAGTAAACATAAGTTTCTCTGAGTTCTGTGAGGCACTCTAGCAAATTAATCAAACCCAAAGAGGGGGCTATGGGAAACCCAACTTGAGGCCAGCTGGTCAGAAGTTCCAGATGCTGGGACTTGTGACTGGTGAGAATAAGGGGGTGGTCTTGTGGGACTGAGCCCTTAACCCGTGGGATCTGAGACAACCGCCAGGTAAATAGTGTTAGAACTGAGCTGGAGGGCACATACTTCGTCATTCGCTGCAGAACTGATTGCTTGCTTGCTGGTGGGGAGAAATCCTCAAATACTGTAGGGTCACAGAAGTCTTCTGTGTTGATTGTTGTGATGTGAAAGCAGAGGAAAAATGGTTTGAGAGGTTTTTCCAGATAGGAGCTGAGCCCTCGATCTGTGGTCTCTGACGCTACCTCCAGGTAGACAGAGTCAGAGCTGAACTAGATAGAGGGCACCACCTGGCGTCCACTGCAGAACTGACTGCTTGCTTGGTAGTGAGGAATGGGAAAGGTGGGGTTCAAAGGAGCCTTCTGTTTGTGTTGACTGTGGTTGTGAGTGAGATGATAGACAAAAGCACTTTGAGTCTGTGTGTGCTTTTTCACAATCAGAGCATTACTTCCACAAAAAGACTAAGATTCGATGATGAAACCATACAATCTTAACACGAGTTTTAGTTTCAAACTAATGGCTATTATTCCGTTTATCTAATACAAATAACATTTCAGCCCCTTTAAAAGAAAAGTTACTTGAAGAAAAAGTCTAGCTTTACCATATTTCTCTTCCCAGAAATTCAAAGAACTCACATTAAGGTCCTTATTTTCACATTAATAAATAAAAGAAAACACACACACATAGTAACACCACCTAATCATTTTTTTAAAAAATTTTTGTTGCTGCTAACAGTCACAGAAAATAAGACATAGTTCTAACATATTATTTTTACCAAAATCTTATTAAAATGTTCATTCGTCATTATAAAAGATTCCAATCCTTTAAGTATTTTTATTTTGATTTATTGATTCTGTAAGTACAACAGGCTTCAAACAGACTAGCTCTTCTTTCATCCTCATATAACATCAACTTAAAGTCACGAAACAGATGTGATTACGGTTTCATGGTCTTCAATTCACTGTAAGCCCACAGCTTCCTTCTATTACGTGATCACTTACATGCACACAACAGTAACTAAACAGACAACATGTACTATTTAATCTTAAATTGCAGAGCCCATTCACTTCCCTACCAATTTTACTGTCAAATTTGTCTAACCAATCTTTGATCTCAGAATGTTAATTGTATATTAAATGCAGGCCAGTAGCATGACATTGGAGATCTGGACAATTAGCCAACATTTAAATGTCTTCTACATAAGCAAAGCCATCTTTACATGTTTTTACCACAAATTCTCTACTATGTTCTGTTCATCTAAGTCATTTAATCTTAATAAATAGTACTTGGTAAATTACATCTATGGGAAAGTCATCAGTGAAAAGACTGTAATTTATTTCAATTTTAGTTAATTTATCACAATTTTGAAGACCTAGACATACCTACAATAAAAAAAATCACAAAATCTCGAGCCTTTTCAAACTATTATACGTGCTTACTTAACAAATACTGATCATCTTCAAAATCATAGAGGGTTGTTTCTTAACAAGAAAGCCCTTCAACCAGCAAGATTTAGAGTCTTGTGTCCAGTGATCCATCAACTTAAAAAGCAACACTGTAATAGAGAGCTTGGCATGCACGGGCCCACTGTCTTTCTAGATTCTTCTCTCCCATTCCACAGAATTAATAATACATATTACAAATAATCAGGTGTATAATAAGATAAAGCACAGAGCAAATTTGTTCCAAACCACTCAACAATTTAAAAACAATTTAATTTGCCTAATTTATTTACACGAACTGTCAGTGGTAAGACCGCTATGATTATGGGCTTTGAGGAAAAAAGTCTGGTTCAAAAGTCTATAACTCCAGATTCAATCATGCTTGCTGTCTAGATCCCTAAAAATCAGGCAGGCAGACTGGAACCAAAAGTTTCATCAAATATTATGAAATGATTCTAGCAGCCCAATTCCTCAGTATATGCTTTAACCAGAAGTACAACTTGGTTACTGTCTTTTCGCTTTGCCATCCTCCACAGATCAGAAATCTGCACATGCCTGGTTCTAAGTCTATGAACCTGCACTACCACACCACCCTGTCTCAAGGTACGGCCTTCAAACTCCTTCCCAAAACTCACTTCCATGAAATCTCTCATACTCCAAAAGCCTGGTTCTACTCAAATCATTCTATCACTCCAAGTTTTCCATGAACTACACATATAGTATATACAACAAATAATCGCCTCACGGGGAAAGAGAAGCATACGGGGAGCAAGTGGGAGGCCAAAAATCCGGTGTGAGGAATTTCATCTTTATTTTCAAATTGGGCTGATTTACAGTTGAAATGCAACAAACAATAATAAATAAAATAATATAATGTGTGTTCATTTGCCAGCATTAGTATTAAAGATATTTATATTAATACATAGCAAATGGGGTGAAGATATCTGTAGGCAAAAGAGAAGTCACTGACACAGAAAGATATGTAAGGGCATACTATAATAATGGGTAAGAAAACACACTCCACGCTGGCTTTTATTAATAGTGCAATTTTGCCCAACTACTTGACTGTTCTAAGTCTCCATTTCGTCATCAAAAGTCCTTACCTCCTAAGGTGGTTGTAAGAATCAAGTGGGTTAGTCCACTCACATTCTTGGCAGCATTACTCATAACAGCTAAAACACTGAAGCAACCAAGTATCCATGGACGGATGACTGAATAAGCAAAGCGTGGTACATATATAAAATAAAACGTTATTTGGTCTTTAAAAAGAAATTCTGACACATGCAAAGACATGAATGAACCTTGACGACATTATGCTAAGTGAAATAAATGAGTTAAAAAAAAAGGAAATAAGTCAGTCACAAGATACCGTAGGACTCCATAAGTATCTAGAGTAGTCAAAATCATAGAGACTGAAAGTAGAAAGGGGTTGCCAGGAGTTTGGGGAACGAGGGAATTAGAAGTTATTGTTTAATGAGTATAGAGTTTCAGGTATACAAAACGAGAGAGTCCTGAAGATAGACTGTGGCGATGGCTACACACAATTTAAGTGGACTTAATACCACTGAAATGTATACTTTAAATTGGTTAAAATGGCAAATTTGATGTTGTGTACTTTACCACAGTTTTTAAAATTGAAAAAAAGAAGAATTAAATGACAATATATAAAGGATGCAGAAAAGTGATTGGCAAATAGTAATAGAATGTCAGCTATTATTATATTACCTATGTACTCAATTAAGGCTGGATATCATTACTACTACTACCTTACACAATCCAAGAAAGAGTTGGAGTTACGAATGAAACAAATAGAATAAGACAGAAATAATCAGTTCAAAATCAAACAAAAAGATTTAGTTTAAGAACTCAATGAGCGAAAGAAGAGGACATTCCTTTCTAACAGAGAGGAGAAAGATTAAGTGAACACAGAAATTCTAAAATGTGGAGAAATAAATCACACATAATTACCACAGGGCACAAACCCAATTTCGAAGCATATTTACACAGTCAGAGGCAGACAACAATTAAAGTAAATAGTTCCTTAATTCATTTTTCTTTGAATAGGGATAGCCAAAGTAAATTTTGCAAAATAAGAAGCTACACGACTAACTCTAAACAAAGAACTCACATTCAAAAAACTTGGATCAGGTAAAGCAATCTGTCTAGGAGCTTACTTTCTAAACACCAGGATGATAAAAACAAACCCAGAGCCTAAAATATCCCATTGCATTGAAACAGTTTTAAGATTTACTAACAATAATGGTGCACACACAATGAATTCAAAAGCTATCAAATAAAATGGAAATTATCATGTTCCTGTCTCACAGTTTATCATATTAAAGATTAGTAACACCATAAATAAAATTATAATAAATCTTCAAGAGTTTATGTTTCTCTTATCCACCAAAAAGAAACATAACAATTGTCAAAGCAGTGAGAACTGACTGATGGCTGGGTGCAGTGGCTCATGCCTATAATCTCAGCACTTTGGGACACTGAGGCGGGAGGATTGCTTAAGCCCTGGAGTTCAAGACCAGCGTAGGCAACACACAGAGACCTTGTCTCTTCAAATAATCAAATTGCATGGTGATGCATACGTATAGACCAGCTACTTGAGGCTGAGGTGGAAGAATCACCTGAGTCCAAGAGGTAGAGGCTGTGGCGGGCCGTGATTATGCCACTACAACCCATTTTGGGCAACAAAACAAGACCCGGACTAAAAAAAAAAATAAAGAGTACCTTCTTATCTACAAGTTTAAAATCAACTATTTAACAGAGTTTGGGCAAGTGCAACAAGTAGAATATCAAAGCATGCCTCTCAACTAGTGAAAAGAACTGTCAAATCAGGACTGAACTGATTTGCTACCAGCAACATGCCTCTTGCTAACTGCCACCTCTGTGGGTTATGGTGTGCTCCCACCTCCATTCCACCATCTACAAAGAATTACAGAATTATGGACTCTTCAGGAGCGGTACAGGCTCTTATGCAGTCTCACTGCACCCAAGGAATATACACCCACTCACATGTATACCCCACTCCAGTCCTGTAACAATCCTAAAAGTTCTTAAGGCACAAGAAAAACCAGGTTAGCTTCAAAACCAAGCAACAGCAAAAAGTAATCATACAGACACTGCCAAAGACACAAAAACTATCTAGTGACATTACTTCCTCCAGTTCGTAAATATCTAAAACAAAGTCTGTATTAACAGTCACTTTAAACCAGGCGTGGGAGCTCACACCTGTAATCCTAGCACTCTGAGAGGCCGAGATGAAAGGAATGCCTGATCAGGGCTACTTGGCGAGACCTCATCTCTACAATAAATCAAAAAATTAGCCAGGCTTGGTGGCAGAATCCAGCTACTTGGAAGGCTGAGGCAGAAGAACTACCTAAGCCCAGCTGGTTGAGGCTATAGTGGCCATGAGCATGCCACCGCTCTCCAGCCTGGGTGACAGAGTAAGACTCCAATTCAAAACAAACAAACAAAACCCCAAAAAACAGTCACTTTACACATTTCCCTTATGCTGAGAAACACGACTTTTTAGTCACATTAAAAATTAAAAGTCAATTATCATAATACTATAAGAAAAGGATTGGCAGTATTGGGAATCTGTGGGGTGGGGGGAACACACCTCATCAACAAGGGAACCTGCATAATGAGCATTTGTATACCTACCCCCGAATTGTACCCTACATCTTTAAAATAAAAAATTTTAAAACAAAAATTTAAAACCCACCATTACTAATTAGGTACAGGACCCTGAACAAACCACTTGGTCGGTCTGGCTTTTGATATGCTCATCTAGAACCTGAGAAAATACAGTAAATTCTTGCCACTTACAGTATAGACCCCGGACCAATAGCACTGGCATCTCCTGGATCTTGTTAAAAAGGCAGAGTCTTAGGCTCCACCCCAGACTTACTGAATCCGAATCTGCATTTTCAAGATCTCCATGCGATTCATGTGCAAAAATTTGTGAGAAGCACTAGATTAAATAACCTCTGCTCACCCTTAACATTCAAATTACAAACAAAAATAGGAAAGCCAGACAGCAGATATCAAAAAAAAAAAAAAAAGGCTAAAAGGAGCTTGCCCTAAATAGTCTGTCAAAAAGTTATATTCAATATATAACTTTTTTTCCTCTCTTCTTAGTTATAGAAATGTTCTTATTTTGACCCTAACTAGGAAAAAAGAGCAAAGATGAGTAAAAGATGAAGAAAAAGGAAACTAAGCATGATCACACGTTAGTTCCAGAATTTTCACATCTTATATCATTCAACTTTTGAAACTCACTACTGGCTAGACATACTGAATAAATGCTCGGTGTAATCTCATTCAGTAAAAACTTTCACAAAAAATTTTCCCGAAAATAGTTCACCTAAAGTGTGGGGGCAGCAGGGGGATGGAAGAGAATTAACTCTAGGACCTTCTATGCCTCCAGCTAGGTCAGCCCCTGGGGGATGTTTCCTAAGCTCAGCTTTCTGTGATGTGCCCACTTTTCTTCCTCCAGTCACAGAAGTAGGTGAAGTGCTGCCCCTTCCATGGTCACAGCAACTATTCCTCAGAGTGTTGTCTCCTGTCTTCTGTACCACTATGGAAAATACTCTGGTCGTATGCTGCATCTGATTGCAAAAAAAGCTCTTTAAGGGCCTCAAAGGCCACCGAGCTAACAAACTGAGTCAGCAAATCAGGTCCCTAAACTGCAAGAAGATTGAGATGAGGGGTCTCCCATCTCACAGCCTCCTAAGAACCGCTCAGGGAGTAGGGGTCAACATAACAAAGTTTAAAACAGAACTCCTGGCTCAGTAATCACCAAACCTCTAACATGTTATCAAGCGATTAAAGCAGCCACGCACCTGGATAACAATTTTCCTCCTTTAGCCGAAGCACCTAACAACCCAGTGGTCAGAGCTTGTCTCAGTTCTGTATCCATCATCAGTCAGGTCCGTGCAGCTCAGGCCGTTTCCACCCATGACCCTTTACGTTGCTCCTCTCAGCCAGGTCCCTCACCCCTCACTCATCATCCTCCTAAGAACTCCTACGTTCTTGTCTATGTCATGTCACTGATATACAATTACACCTTATACTGTTCTCCCATGCATTCTCATTTTAATACCACAATTAGAGTTTGACTCATTAAGGGCATGAACCATGTCTTGCCCTCTAAACTTTTTTAAAAATATGTACAAACTCATTTTCCTCTCAAAACTTTATTGTCATTAAATTGGCCACAAATTAAAATATTTTATTTGGTGGCTCCAAGAACCCAGTCAAAGCAACGACCATTTAAAACTTGTCAGAGCCGGGGCACGGTGGCTCACACCTATAATCCCAGCACTTGGAAGGCAGAGGCGAGAGGGCTGCCTGAGACCTGGGGTTCGAGATCAGCCTGAGCAACTTGATGAGTCCTTGTCTCTACAATAAATCAAAACATTAGCCAAGTATGGGTGGGCCACACCTACAGTTCCAGCTGCTTGGAAGATTGAGGCTGAAGGACCACCTGAGCCCAGTAGGTCGAGGCTGCGGTGGCCGAGAGTGTGCCACTGCTGTCCTGACTAGGCAACTGTGAGACTCCAATTCAAAAAAACAATAAATAAATAAATAAATGAAACTTGTCAGAAATTAGAACTTTTCTTTAAAGCAAGCAACATATTTTTCATATGCTCAATTTATTTCTACTAGAACAATGAATATTTTCAAAAACTATTTTACTGAAAGGGAAGGATCTAACCTACAAGAAACTTGAAATAACTTTACTTTTAACACAGATATGCTTTACCATAAATATTTTACTATACAGATTCTCCATTATTTATATTAAATTTAGAAATGTGCTGATAGCACCATTAAGGTATTTATAAGAAAGAGAGTGAGAAACATATGCAGAAGATGCACAACACAATGCTGCTTGATGTTATTTAATACTGCTTCATGCGCACAGGGAAAATTTAAGTAGATAAAATTATATTCAAGTATATCAAATGTCTTAAATGAGTTGTAATTTCTCCATGTGCTGTGTCAAAAATAAAATCAGATCACATTTGGGAAAACTGTAAATATACTGTCATATAGCGAGTACAGAAGAGATCTGGGAGACTTCAAACCAGCAAAAAGAAGCTTCTTTACAGGAGTTATACAAGCTTATAAAGCATAAAGGAGAAAGTATTTTGACCTTTGTTGTGACTGGCTGTTAGACATTCACATTCTATTTAGGACAAGCAGAGCTGTTTAAGCTCATTTGTCTATAGCCAATTGGTTTAATTTCACTGAATCACACTGACAGAGACGCAGAGCTCATGTTTTGTGGTTCTTTTACGGATAGAATTTCAAGGGAATTAGAATGGCGAGTTTGGATTACATGGTTATAGGCTACCGGAGTACATCTAAGCTGCGGTCTCCATTTCTATCTTCCCTTTTAACACTAGCAAGAAGCACCTAATGCATCAGACTATTAGAAATCAACTAATTGCCACTAGTCTTTGTTAACCTTTACCTGAAAGTACCAGGAGAAATTCTAGATGCTTCATTCACAACAGCTAAATGCTAAGTATAGGTGGCTAAATACTACTGGAACTACAGAAATAAATATCATGTGGACTCATGATATTAAGGCAACCATACGGGCAGATCACAGAGTAGTCTCAATGTCTAGTTGCTTGAAGTTTGTCATTTAAGCAGCAATTTATTTGTCCTAGTTAAATACTGTATGCTGTAACTCTAGCAGTAGCTTACATTTTATCAGGCTAACATAACGTGCAAAAGACTTAAATGCCATTCTAGATAATTCACGGAGAGATAAAATTTCAAATAAAATCTCTGCTCGTGCAAAATTATTTTACAAATTAAATTTTCTAAATTCCAAAATGCTACTAAAATAAGCTTTGTCCAAGAAAACTCACCTACCAGCAAAAATATCAGCAACATCAGATCTGGGCTGAAAGCCAGAGACACGCTGTACTAAGATGGGCTGCCTATAAAGTCTTCAAATTAGATTTCACAATTTTACAAAGCTGTCACAATTACTCATTTTTCAATTTTTTTTACCTAGCTCACATATATTAATGCCTTTTGGCATCAAATTTCCATCAAACATGCAAAAATCAAATACAGTTCCTCAAGAAAGGAAAAAATGTATGATTTTTAAAAAACAGTTAGCCGGGCTTGGTGGCTCAGTCTGTAATCCCGCGCCTTGGGAGGCTGAGGTGAGTGGATTGCCTAAGCCCGCGGGTTCGACACCCGCCTGGGCAACTCGGTGAGACCTCATCTTTACAATAAATAAAAAAATTAGCCGGACGTGGTAGCATCTGCCTGTAGTTCCAGCTACTTGGAAGGCTGAGGCGGAAGGATCGCCAGAGCCCAGCAGGTCGAGGCTGCGGTGGCCAGGAGCGGCCACTGCATTCCAGCCTGGGCAACAGAGTGAGACTCCAACTCAAAAAATAAAAAGGTTATGGAAATTTCTTCCCAAAATATATCATTAGTTCTATACCAAAATCACTGTTCTTCATATACCACACACAAGTCAAATAAATTTTCCACCCTATGAACACAAATTTCACTATTTATAAATAAAAGAACCACATTCCAATGTTAAGTTTCCAACTAGACTCTTCTGCTCCCAACACAATTAAGAGCAAAAAAAAAAAATCCAAATGGGATCAAAGAAAATCTTCAAATCATTCTTTCATTCTGAGATTCCAACATAAGAAAATCTCAGCTTCCTGGTGCAGACAAAACACTTCTACAGACTTCAATATGGTTAAATTGTTTTTACAAAAAAGTTCCAAAATGGGACTTCGAGGTCATAAACTAATATAATAACGCAGATGCAATGCACAAAAGAACATGCCAATGTAGTTAAAATGGCTATACTTTCAATAACATTATATATATGATCTCACCAATCCTTACTAAATTCATAATAATCTCCAACTAACGTTTTGGGATATATCAGATGTCCAGTGTACTGGATACCATTAGAATTTCACTGCTTCACAAAAGCAACCTGAATTAAAGCTGGTTCTCTGCTGCCATCTAGTGAAGCCATAAAATGCCAAAAGTGACAGGAAATTTTTCCATGATGAATCTCTTTAATAAATCACTAAGATATATTAATTATTTCAGAACTTGGTCCTTTAAATATCACTGCCAGAAATGCTACAATAATAAATACACTAGAGCATTTTACTCTTAAAAAATGTGTGTCCCAAAAGTGTATTCCAGAGTATATAGAATAGAGCAATAAACTATTATAAGCTATCAGATGGATAATCACTCATTTGAAAAGAAGTTATTTAGAATAATATTACCTTAGTACTGTCATAAAAACAATAATCTCAAAACAGGCTAAATTTACAATTACAAAAAAGTTGTCAGACAAATCATACAATAGAACGATCCAGAACGACTCCTCTTCCTCCCAAGACACCATCAAGATATAGCTAGACATACACTGTGGGCAGGAATGTAACTTAGTACAACCTTTATGGAAAACAGTATGAAGATTCTCAAAGAACTAAAAACAGAACTACCATTCAACCCAGCAATCCCAATTGCTGTGCATATACCCAAAGGGACAGAAGTCATCTCATCGAAAAGATACCTTACTCGTATGTTTATCACAGCATTATTCACAATAGCAAAGATATGCAATCAACTTAAGTGTCTACCAATGGAGGACTGAAATTTTTTAACGTGGTATACACATATCACAGAATGCCACTCAGCCGTAAGAAAGAATGAAGTCATGTCTTTTGCATCAACACACATGGAACTGGAGGTTGTTATCCTCAGTGAAATAACACAAAAATGAAAAGTCAAATACTGTGCTCTCATTCATAAGTAGGAGCTAAACAATAATACACATGGACATGCAGAGGGGAATAACAGACATCAGAGATCACGAAAGGTGAGAGGGTGGGAGCAGGGATGAGGCTTGAAAAATTACCCAATGGGCAATGGGCTCCCTATTCAGGTGATGGGTGCACTAAAAGCCCAGACTTTACCACCACCCAATATAAGCAGGTAAGAAACCTGCACTTGTACCCCACTTGTATATGAAAATAAAAACCACAAAGATGTTTTTAAGGTGATGAATTTTTTCCTTTAAAGTATAAAGCTATCTGATGGTTTTAAAAATATGCCAAACAAGTCTACAAATGCTTTGACACTCTTCCCCTCAAGAGATGGGGCTTAATTCCCCTCCCCCTGAGTGTGAGCTGGATTTGAATCTTACTTCACGCGGATAGGATATGGCAGAAGGCATGATATGCCACTTCTGAGGTTAGATTCAATTCGATTATAAAGAGACGGCTACTTCCATCTTGGGTGCTCTCTCAGATCACTTGCTCTGGGGAAAGCTGGCTGCCACAGGGTGGGGACACTTGGGCAGCTGTGGGAACCCACCCCTCGAAACCCTAGAGTTAGTATGAGGATTATTTTAGCCTGAAGACGGTTGAGATTCAACAAATGCAGAAAGGCAGCTTCTCGCAGCTTCCCTAAAAGCAGAAACTTCTGGGAATGAAGTTTCTATCATAATTCCTCTCTTCCAAGCGTTTCACTCTCAGAAAGACGAATTCTATGGCCATGAAAAAGATGGCAAAGATCACTCTCACCTGCAAAAACAAACATCACCACAAACTTCCTTCTCGCCCATTTGTTCCCCTAAAAGCCCGCTAAATGTATTTCTTTCTTACCACAGAAGCCTGTTTCTCCACCCTCGGTTTCCCCTATCAAGTTAGGTACAGAAGCCCCTAACCTTGGCCACTCGGCCAGCCACTTCTTTTGTGTACTTCCATGTACCTATGAATAAACTTTGTGTTGCCTCTTACAATCTACCGTCTTTTGTCAGCTTGCTGTGCAGGCTCCCACCTACCGAACCTAAGCAGGTACAGAAAAGTTTTTCCTCCCCAAGACAGCTGATGAATAGCCAGTGAGGAACTGAGCCTGCCATCAATTTTTGTCATGGAACCCTGAAATGACGACAGCCCTGGCCAACAGGTTGACCTAATGAAACTGCTCCCAGAAACTACGAGATGATGAATGTTTGAATTTTAAGCCACTAAGCTTTAGGGTAATTTTAAGGTAATGTGTTAGGCAGCAAAAGACATAACAATGAAGACCGAGAAGTAAAGGAGAAAAGAGCATCAGCAGATGCACGACTGCAATACATTTCTGGCTGACAAGAAATCGACGGAGTGCTGAGAAGCCAGCACAGAGGTGGCTAGAGTCACAGATGGAGCTGCCTGTTTTGCAAAACCCCAAAGAAGATCCAGGCCCAGAAACAGCAAGTACAACGGATGACTATAGTGACATATGGACTGCAAGAGAACTGATATTTTTGACTAACTCTCCCAACTCACACACACAGCACACAGGTTATCCCTCCAGCAAAACGGAAACCCACGGGCCCTCCTCTGAAGAGACGGACGCAAATGCGTGGGGGTCGGGAGGGGGCCAGAGGCACAAGCCTCTTTCCACGCCAGGCTCTAAGGGTCCTCCAGCACAACCACTTATCCTAAAGCGAGGTCGGGAGCCAACAAACTCAGCCCACATTCAAGAGCTTCCAAACGGCTTTCCTGCCTCTGCAGGAAACGGCAGAAACGGCAAACAGCCAACCAAGGGTCACCACACAGGTGCAGGAACCAGAAACATGAAGAAAGATGACTCAAGGAAGAGGAAACAAATATGCTTTAATGAGTAGTCACATAGACACTCAATAAGCTATTATAGCCATAAATCAACAGCAGGTTGTCATGAAAAGGAACAGGCAGAGAGTAAGAGTGTATGTACAATTCAACAGAAAGGAAGAAAACAAGAGACTCTCCCAGGAAGTTAAAAGAAGAAACAAGATTTTAAAAATTATGAGTGACAACTAGAAATGCAAAAGAATCTAGGTCTAACAACCAACAGTAGTTCTAAAAACAGAAAATAGAAAAAACAGGGGAAATAAAGTGTCAGAGAGGAGATCAAATATCCCTGAATGGAAGAACCTAGGTTTTTCAGATTCAAAGATTCAAGTGCCCATCACAATCAATTGGGAGGGAGACAGAACGACAAAAAAAAAAAAAAAAAATCCACAAAAACTGTTAGGCAATCTGTCAATCAATCAATAAAAATTTTAAAAGTTTCCAGTAGCAGAAGCATCTGGAAAAAAACCAAATCAGAATAACATCAGACCTTTTGTAGGTAACAGCAGTTATTAGAAGATAAAGAAATCAGTTTTTTAATTTTTTTTTTTTTTTCAGTTGCCCAAGCTGAAATGCAGTGGCACAATCATGGCTACCGCAGGCTCAGGTGATCCTTCCGCCTCAGTCTTCAAAGTAGCAATAACCACAGGCACACGCCACCATGTTCGGCTAATTTTTTAAATTTATTTTAGAGACGAGGTCTCATCAAGCTGTCCAAGCATGAGCGACCATACTTGGTCAGGTTTTTAATATTCTAAGGGAAAATCATTTCAGTCTAAACTTTTATACACAGTCAAAACTATTCAACATAGGGCCAGAGCAATTGCATTTCATACACCCAGGCTTGCACATGGGTCACTTCCTAGGAAGTTATTTAGGGAGGTGCCCCTGCAAAGTGAGCAAAGAATTTGAAAGAAATAAAAGAGAGGGAGGAAAAGCATGGACTCCAGAAAGCCAGATGCATCAGGCTAACAACTGGGAGCAGAGCTTTACACAGAGGCTGGAAGTCACAGAAAGTTCCAAGAAAGAAAAGTCTTTGAGGCCACTGCCTTGCTAAGCTATGGTGTGGCCATGTGCTCTTTGAGCTATGGCCAGGCCATGTTTTCTTAAGCTTTGGCCCTCTCCCCTACCTTAGGGAAGTGAATCTCCTCTCTAATTTACTTTCTAAATAAACTATATTTTCTAATCTTAAAAAAAAAAAAAAAAAAAGGCTGGGCATGTTGGCTCAAGCCTGTAATCCCAGCACTTTGGGAGGCCGAGGTGAGAGGAATGCCTGAGTTCACAGGTTCGAGAACAGCCTGAGCAACTTGGCAAGACCTCATCTCTACAATAAATCAAAAAATTAGCCAGGCATTGGTAGCACATGCCTGTAGCTCCAGCTACTTGGAAGGCTGAAGTGGAAGGATCGCCAGAGATCAGCAGGTCAACAATGGGGTAGCCGTCGACAGAGTAAGACTCCAACTTGAAAAAAAAAAAAGAAAGTCTTTGAGATTACAAAAAAAGAAAAAGAAAGACCAGTCAAAATGTCTAAAACCCCGAGACACTTGATAATAAGGTAAAGGTATACAAGTATAAAAAGTCTTAAAATTCAACAACAGGAACGCTGTACTTGCAACGGCAGAGGGGTCGTGATATTGAGCGCTGGGCGAGTCAGCAGTCTTTTAGTGATGGGTCCATCTCTGCACTTGAGTGCTCTCTGGTAACCTGGTTTGAGAAGCAAGCAAAGTAGACTTCCCAGACTCCCTGGAAGGAGACGGGGATACAAGCAAGCACTCTATAGGAGTCATTAGAACAAGAAAGGGAGAACTAAATAAACAAAAGCGTGATCAGTGAAGAACTAACTAAAAAACTAAAACCATGACTGCAGACTAAGAGGAGGGAAAGGCTAGCACAGAGATTTGATGAGCTACATCAGCAGGAACTCACTAAAGCTGATTAATAGTGGCATAAACTATTACTTAGAGATTTGCAGATAATTACAGAGTAAAAAATAGAAATAATTAAAAGTGGTTTTCTTATCCACAAACAAGTATTACCTTAACAAAGTAATACTTTTTATGTTTGATCATCTAATAGAAAAATATTTAATAAAGCAGAATGACACTTAAGATGTATTTAGTCAAAATAGCAGATTACTACACTATAAATCACATACACTACACAGTTTATGAAGAAAACATATTTCACCTAACAAACGCTCCATTTTAGCAAGGACCACTATAATTTCCCAGTATCTAGATGGTACTTGGTACACAATAGACACTTTAAAAATTGCGGAATTCATTTCATTTAATTAATAAAATGCTATGTACAGACAGAGAGGAAAGTCTAAAGCATACACACCAAAATGTAAGCAGCAACCATCTCTAACTGGTCAAATTACAGATGTTTTTCTTTTGGCCTTTTCCTTATATTCATTTTCTAAATTTTCTACAATGAATACTAATTACTTTTATAATGGGAAAAATACTGTTAGAGACACTGTATCAGTTTTTCATCATTACAAGATCAAAAGCGCAAGACAAAAAAAACTTTTTTTTACTGAAATGCATAACAACTAAATTAGAAAAAAGTCAAAACTACTAATAATAGTGAGTATGTCTGTAACATATTCATTGATCTTGGCCGAATTAAGAGAATCTGAAAAGCTTCCAAAATAATAGGATACTTCAAACTTATTCATAGCACAGATCAGGTAATTAGTTCCAATACTAACAAACGAATCTCGTGAATCTACCAGTTCTGTATAAAAGAAGTCTATCTTGGTTATTTTAATTAGTTACCTTTAGATTAAGTAGCTCCATCCATAATGAGAATATATAGTATCTTTATCAGACTTCAAAGCGTAAAATCAAGTCATATGCTCATTTGCCCTAACTACATAAATGTAACATGCTATATTTTCAGAGCTGCACAGGCATACAAGTTAAACAGTAAAATACAGCATTCTTTTAAGTGGTCTTCCACCAGAGTAGGCCACATCCATTGCTCTCAAGAATTGTCTTGATTTGGAATAAATTTAAAAGCTACTTAAAGTGATCTGGGCAGCACTACATATCACAGAGGCAGAAAGATGTAAAAAAAATTTTGATTTTTATAAAACAATCAGTCTTCATAAGAAATGATCAAAAGAATTATCTCAGAGGGTTTGCTTTATTTTACATTTGTCCCTGACATAGCTGATTACTTTCAATTTTCTTTTGTAAAAGATGCATTCTTTAAAAAAATCAACTATAATTCTTTCAATTTTTCACTTATTCACAAAGACGATCAGGTCTTTTTTCCTTTTTTATCCAATCTGATATTTGCCATTTCTATAACCATACATAATGGACTACAGAACAGGGATCCCTGACTCACAAGCCACTGGCCACTATGGGTCCATGGCCTCTTAGGAATCGGACCACAGAGCAGGTGAGTGGCGGGCCAGCCGAGCTCCGCCTGCTGTCAGATCAGCAGCAGCATTAGATTCTCACAGCGCGAACCCTACTGTGAAGCGCACATGTGAGAGATCTAGGTTGTGTACTCCTTATGAGAATCCTCACCCACCCCCAGATCCCCAACCCGGTCCGTGGAAAAATTGTCTTCCACGAAACTGGTCCCAAAAAGGTGAGGGACCGCTGGACTAGAACATATGAGCAAAGGATCAGTTCTTAAAAGTATCATGGAATTGTGAAAAAACATGTAAGAAAATCCAGTTAACAGTTCATCTAACAGACAAGCCCCAAAGCTGAGATGGGACTGGGGTAAATGTTCTTCAGTCTGGTGAACAGCACGATTCAATACTAACTAGCAAATGGGGTTGTAACTCTTATTTATCCAACTATCAAATTTAAAAATCCATCTATGAACACCCAAAATTCTACTCCTCAAATCAAAATGAGCAGTCATTGGTTCCTGTAGAATGGCAGGCAATGCTCTTTAAGGGCTCTTGGCACATCTCCATACGTGGTTGTCTGGTACTACAGTTTGACTATATCTCTATACATCTTAAAGCTGCTGAGCCAGGAATTGTGTTTTTCTTCCTATGGTGCCTTCTATTGTCTTGAGACCATCTAAAGCTTATAGCAACTTAATAGTTATCTATCAAAATAAATACTATTTCTACAAAGATATTGATCATCACATTAAATGAAAGAAGCAATGCAACTCCAGTTACCACAATAAATTCATAAAAAAATAAAAAATCAAAGTTTTCCCATGGTTTATTTATGATAGAACAATAGATGTCATATCCTATCTATATTGGGGATCAGGAAATAAGAAAATAAGACAGCAGTTGAAAAGATGAAGGCATAATGTCTGGAAAACCAAACATCCAACCTGTAACATCAATTACCCTAAGAGGAAGGATAAAAGTTCTCATATGGAGAACTTTTAATTTCTCTTTTTAATGTTTCATAAGGAAGACATTATCAAAATAAACATACTTTAAGACAGAAAAATTTATCTATAAGAATAAAATGAGGCCAGGCACGGTGGCTCACCCTGTAATCACAATACTTTGGGAAGCTGGGGAGAGAAGACTGATTGGGTTCAGGAGTTTGAGACAAGCCTAGGCAACATAATGAGACCTCATCTTAACAAAAAATTAGTCAGGCATGGTGGGGCATGCCTGTGGTTTCAGCTACTCAGGAGGCTAAGACGGAAAGAACGCCTGAGCCCAGGAGTTCAAGGCTGTGGGGAGCCGTGATCATGCCACTGCACTCCAACCTGCGTGACAGAGTGAGACCCCGACTCAAAACAAAACAAGAATAAAACAGGCCAGTGGTTCACATCTGTAATCCCAGCACTTTGGGAAAGCAAGGCAGGAAGATCGGTCAATACCAGGAGTGCCTGGCAACATAGCAAGACCCTGTCTCTATAAAAAAAATAAAATTAGTCAGATGTAGTGACGCATGCCTGTAGTTTCAGCTACTCAGGAGGGTAAGGCAGGAGGAATGCTTGAACCCAGGAGGTCAAGGCTGCAGTAAGCTATGACTGCACCACTGCACTCCAACCTGAGCAACAAAGTAAGACCTTGTCTCTAAAAAAAAATTCTTTTTCGTGTTGAAAAGAATAAAACAGCAAAAATAACTAAATACTGAAAAATAATGAGAACATCACCTGACAATATAGAAAAAAAGTACTATTTATAATACAGCATAGTAGTAGAGATTCCAAGTTCTAAAGCCAAACTACCTACATTCAAATCCCAGTCCCGTTACTTATATAACTACCTGCGTGGCCTTGGAAAGTTACTTAAAACTCTAGAGAGTTGTGAGGATTAAATGAGACATTATGTGTAAAGTACTCAAAACAATGCCTGGTACATAGTAAGTGTTCAACAATTGTTACCTGTTAAAATTATTGCTACAGTCAAAATATTACAAAGTTGTACAACGACACTGGCATTCAAAAAAAGGCTAATTAAAGCAATTTTTTAAAGTTTATTTTCTTTTATTATTATGTAATCAATAAAGGTTTCGTTAATAAACAAATTCATTTTCCAATGTCAACTTGGCTACCTTATTGTTTATACTAAATGAAACTATCCAAAATTGCCAGTGATACCATGAAATAGGCACTCTTAAACAAAGCTGTTAGTTAGGGGTGTATCACCTCAACCTTTAGCAAGGACTTTAAATGTTTCTGTACTCTTTATTTAAGTAAGACTATTATAATCATAATCTATACAGAGATGCATATAAGGAGATCAGTACAGTTATTTATAGAAAAAAAAAACTGGAAAAAATCCAAGTGCCTCAATAATCAAGAATCATGGAACCAACCAACCATGTTGCCCATCGAAGCTGGACTGGATAAAAAAAAAATGTGGTACATATACAGAATGGAATATACAGCTATAAAGAAGGACAAATATATGGACTTCACAGCAACTTGAATGAATTTGGAGTTGATCATACTCAGTGATCTATCACAGAAACAACAGAGTACCATATGTTCTCACTCATAAGCAGACCTTGAACAATTATAACACTGTAAGAAAGCATTTGGCAGTAATGGGAAACTGTCAGGGGAGGGGGGTGGGATTGGCAGTTAAGGGAAATTGCTAGGGGAGGAACAGGCATACCTCATCAACAAGGGTACCTGCATAATCAATGTTTGTATACCTAACCCTGAATTGTACCTCACATCTTTATAAGAAAAAATAATAATAAAAAAGAAAGAATTCAAAGAGAAAAAAATATATATTAATAATAAGAAGAATATAAATGGAATCATATGGCTTGTGATCTTTTGAGGTTGACTTCTTTCATTCAACATAATGTCCTTGAGGTCCATTCTGATGGTTGCATGTTTCAATATTATTGCTGAATCATAGTTCATAGCATGGATGTACCAGAGTTTAACCATTCACCCATTGAAGGACATTTGGGTTTTCTTCAGGATTTTGCTATCACCAATAAAGCTGCTATGAGCATTCATGTACAGGTTTTTTTATGATTATAAGTTTTCATTTCTCTGGAATAAACACCCAAGAGTATGATTACTAGATTATATGGTAAGTGCATGTTTACTTTAGTAATAAACTGCTCAGCTATTTTCCGTAGTGGCCATACCACTTTACATTCCAACCAGCAAGAGATCTAATTTCTCTACATCCTTAACAGGATTTATTGTTTTGATTGTTTTTTATTTTAACTGTTCTAATAGGTATGCAGTGATATCTCATCGTGGTTTTAATTTGCATTTCCCTAAATATTAATAATATTGAACACCTTTCCATATGCTTATTTGCTATCTGTAGCTCTTTTTTGGTGAAATATCTGCTCATCATGTCTTTTGCCATTTTGTAATGGGTCTCAGTGATATTTTAAGATCTTTGTGAAGATTGGGCATTCTTAATTTTTAAGGCCCTACTCTAAATCATATCTAATTTGTAGTACAGTATGCTATCACCCACATTAAACATAATCCATAATTGCTTAAGAGTTGGGTGATAGTTGATATAATGTCATGTTTATAGACATTTAAGTAAATGTTAATTTTGATTTTGTAGTTTTCATATTTTGAAAACCCAAATGATTTTTTTCCTGGGCTCCTGAAAAGCTCATTGGCACTATACTTATAGTGCTAATTATAAATTGCCCCTGCTGGCATCAGCTTGATTGGAAAAATTATTCAACCCTCTAATCCTCAGTTTTTTCATCTATAAAGTAGGGATAATACTAGTAATTAAGATCGGAGGGATGTTGTAAGTAATATGTGAAAAGTACATAGTACAATTCTGGCACAAAATATGCACTTAGTATATTTGGCCATCATGATTATTAATATATGGCTACTGAATGGGTTTAATACCACTGCTTTTCTCTGTGAGAGATCTCAGATCAGCAGAGGACATGGAGGACATGCAGAGTCAGCTTTTCCCTGAAAAACACTGATGCTCAAGCTAGAATAGCTGCTTTCTTCCTGAGCAGTTTTCAAAACATCACATATTTTAATATGAATTTGTTTAATTACTAATGTGTTATTGACACTGATCTATATGTACTTTAAGCTTGACTCGGTTTTAATCTTATTTTAGCTTGCTCAGTTTTAATCTTATTTTAAATAAAATACAACTGTCTGTACGACAGAGAGGCGTTTTCAAAACAGGATTGTCTGTGTGTGACATTCAGATTCTACAAAGCAGTATTTTTCTAAGAAAGGAATGGTATTTACTATGAGTGAAACACATTTTTAAATCAATTACCTCATGGGGAGTCTTGAAAATATTTGGGCACACATGCTTAGATCTTTAGGGTTAAACAAACATATTTTCAAACATTGCCTAAGTAGAGCAGTAATAAACTTTCACTTGACAAAAAAACCAGCAAAGATGTACTGAGTGCTTATTATGAGTCAAGAACTGAGTTGAGCAGTGGAGGTAAAGACAAGTAAGTAAACAGTTGCTAGATAACATGATAAAGTCCTTTATTAAAGCCATGTCCTAGATGCCATAGGCTAACAGAGCAGAGCAAATAACCCAGGGAAGCAGGTGAGTGCATGGTGAACTTAGGGAACCACATGTGGTCAGAGCTTGGAGCAAGTACAGGCAGAAAGGCCAGATCATGAAATCTTTTATGTATCACCTTTGTGGGCTTAGATTTTTTTAATCGAAGAAGATGGGTAGTTTTAAAGAATGTTTTAGAGAGGAATGATGTGATGAGATATGTGTTGGAAAGATCCCTCTGGCAACAGTGTAAAGGATAAATTGGAGACGTATAAATTTGAAG
The DNA here is from genome assembly GCA_963574415.1 of Tarsius wallacei. Lineage (NCBI taxonomy): Eukaryota > Metazoa > Chordata > Mammalia > Primates > Tarsiidae > Tarsius > Tarsius wallacei. The sequence goes on from CAUYQG010022435.1 coordinate 23,271, forward strand.
GAGAGACTAGAAGCAAAAATGAAACAATTTAATTTTGTACTATGAACGTCAGCTGAATTAAATCTAATTTTCCCTCTTGCAGCTCATAATTGTAGCTATTGCTTCTTCTGTCTCTGCCCTCTTTAGTTGTGGGATGATTTTCGAATGATATTGGCTTGACTCTAGTTTGATTTGGAGTAACCTCAGAGAGCCTGAGTCTAGTGTGACTGCATTAGATCAGAAAAATGGAATCAAACTGTATTCTTTTTATATTTCTTGAATTCCTAACTTGTACATATGATGTCTTAAGACACTGCTAGTCTGGCCTCCACTAAACTGTTTCCACTAAGACTGTTCTCACCAATGTCACCATAACCCTTTTTTCTTGAAGCAATGGGCCCTTCTTTCGTTTTTATTTTCCTGACTCTCAGCGTAGCATATAATACTATTGACTGCTTCATCTTTGAATATTAATTTTCTCGTAGCTTCTGTGACATACTTGGTAGTCCCCTTTGTTTAGCTCTATAGCTATAACCTTCATTAAATTACATTCTTTCTTACCCAGACTATTGAAATAGACTCCTAAGTGCTTTATCTGCAACCACACCTACTCTCCTGCTGCAGACAAAACGATCTTTCTCACGTTACTTTTCTGTTCAGCCACCTTTAGTTGTTCTCCACTGCCTGGAAGATCAAGGGTAAATGCCTCAATGTGTCAAACAAAGCCTGTCTCAATGTCCCTGTTATGCCAGTCTCCAGCCCACCATTCTCTTGCCACTCTATTCTCTCCTCAGCTCCTTTCCATGTTTCTCCCTCCCACCTATTCTCCCTTTTCTTTTATTTTTTTCTGGCTTTCCCAGAAACTTCTGCATCTACTTAAAATATTACTTTTCTGAAGAGTTTCCCTTCCTAGCAGTTCCCACCTCAGTCCTTCAGTATGTTACATGAGGTTTCATCTCCAGTTGGAAGCGTGACTCCCTCTCCTTCAGCCTCCCAATCTTGAATGCGTGTCAGTACTGTGGGCATCATAGCTGCATATACTTCTGCCAGCACAGCACAACATTTGATAGCATTTGACCTTCACTTATTGCGAATATGAATGCAAATGCAGGCACTGAAATGGTTTGGCTACATTTAGCTACAGAGTGTATAAGATTATCATCAAAATGAAATGACAAAACAATAAAAAAAAATATTGTGGGAAACATGAAGATCCCCAAGATCCTCAGATGCTAGTGTGAGAAACACAGCTATAGATATTGGCAAATGTGGGACTCAAGGGAGGCACTGGAATTAAACACATAGATTAGGTAGGCATATTAATTTTGTTAACGTGAGTGGTAAGAGGTATTGAGAACCAAGTTTGCTAAATTGTTTCAACATCCTAAGAGGAAGAGTTAATAGAGGAAGAAACAGACACAGAGAGGTGAGGTGATTCAGCCAAGGTTATGCAGCCAGGAAGCAGCAGAGTCTAGATCTGAAGTCAGGCAGTCTGGATCTAGAGCTCATGTTCCTCTCATGTTGAAATGAAACCAGAAGTTGTCTGTAACCCAACGGCAGACAGTTTAGAGTCAAGTCAAAACTATTTCTCTATCAAAAGATTACTTAGGAATCTTAGAGCCAAATTTGCTGCTTATCTCTAGTGTGTATGATTTGCATTTTTTTTACACTATTCTTTTTTTAAAAAAAGATTTTGCTGGGCTCGATGGCTCAGCCTGTAATCCCGCGCCTTGGGAGGCCGAGGTGAGCGAATTGCCTGAGCCTGAGGGTTCGAGACCCTCTTGGGCAACTTGGCGAGACCTCATCTCTACAATAAATAAAAAAAATTAACCGGGTGTGGTAGCGTGCGCCTGAGTTCCAGCTACGTGGAAGACTGAGGCGGAAGGATCGCCAGAGCCCAGCAGGTCGAGGCTGCGGTGACCGGGAGCGTGCCACTGCACTCCAGTCTGGGGACAGAGTGAGACTCCAACTCAAAAAAAAAAAAAAAAAAGATTTTATTTTAAATATGTGGGGTACAATTCTGTGTTAGATATACAAATGTTCATTATGCAGGTACCCTTGTTGATGAGGTGATTTCTATTCTTATTTTGGCTTTCCTGTTATCTTGTTTTAATTCATTAAGTTCATCTTATCTTAATTTTCTTATAAACTGATTTAAAATCTTTTTGGAAGAAGGTGAAGGTTTAAGTAAAAATTAAATAGAAAGGTGTTTCATGCTGCTGAAGTATTTTTGAGTTTTAACAGTAGAATTAGTTTTTTGTTTGTTCGAATTTCACGGTGTCACTGAGGTTTGAGGTTTGGCATGATCATGGGTACCACAGCCTCAACCTGCTGGACTCAGGTGATCCTTCTGACTCAGCCTACCAATTAGCTGGAACTATAGGTGTATGCTACCACGACCGGCTAATTTTGTTTATTTATTGTAGAGATGAGGTCTCACCAAGTTGTCCAGGCTGCTCTGGAACCCCTGGGCTCAGGCAATCCTCTCACCTCTGATTCCCAAAGTGCTGGGATTTCAGGTGTGAGCCACTGTCCCTGGCCAGGATTAGTTATACTACTGCTAATGAGTTTTACTCGTGTCCTATGCTATTGATGGAGAGGAGTTTCATTTTCAGGTTGAAATACTGTATTTTTCATGTCCAAATGAAAAATATAGATATTTTTATATTCCTCTTTGAAGAAGCAAAGCCTTCTTTACTTCTCTCCAGACAATTGCTCAGTCTTTGTGGGAAAATATTTTTGAAATGAGAATTAATCTTTGTATGTCTGTCTGTATATACCTAATCTACTTACTTACCTATCTACCTTCCTACCTACTTATGTGTCTATCTATGCACCTTTTTAGTATTTCCTTTTTATGTTGCCCACTGGCCCATTTCTCTATTCCTGTGTCTTCCCCCAAATCCTTTTCAAGTAGAGCCTAGACTGTCCTATGCTGGTTTATAAAGAAAAATGAGATAAGAAATCAGATTCAAAGTATAATCAGCAGATTTGGGAGAATGGAGAAAATATGATGAATAAGAACAAGATTCTCTTATTTACTCTATTTTCTGCAAATACATACATACTTGAAAAACCATTCTTCATATAAAAAGGAGGTTGGTGTTGAGAACAATGTGTTGATGAGTCTCGGAAAGAGGCTTCTTGTATTCTGCTTTTCAGACCAAGCTTCAGGGAGGAGAGATATTCCTCAGAAAGGTTTATGGTATCTGAGCGCAGAAGAGAATTGTGCCCCGTTTCTTAAGAGGTTCCCCGAGGAGATAGTAAAAATGCAGAGAGAGCAAGAATAGCTTCATGGTTTGTCCGAGCAGATGGAGCTCTAACGGGACTTTCATGTTCTAACATGTAACGAAAAATGCAGTGATTCACACTGACTCCAAAGTGACAGGAAAGTAACAGAATGGACACCGAGACCTGAAGATCCCAGGCAAGTACCAAACAGGGACTTCTTAGAAATGAAGTGCTTAGACTAAATGTTGAAGACCAGATGTCCACCACCCTAACCCCACCCCTTAAGTTGACTGAAATTGGAGCCTCAAATGGAAATTATGTTGAATTATAAGAAAAAAGTAACAAAGGGAGGCCCAAACTTTACCTGTGTGATTACCACTTGTATGCCTAATCCTGAATTGTGCCCTACATCTTTAAAATAAAATTTAAAAAAAGATCTTTATTTTAAACCCCCAAAAAAGGAAAAAAAAGAAAAAAGTTATTCTTACATACTTGTAGACTGAAACTCCCATCCTCTGCCCTTTTCCCTGTAGAGCTTTCCTCTATCTTCCTCTTTCGAAGAGCTACCCCTCAAGTTTCAATATCCCACCTCAATTTTCTAAGTATTTTCTCATGTTATATAATACAAACTTTTGATAACTCCAATTTCTATAATCTCCTACAATTTTTTACATTTCAGGAATGCTTGAGTAAATTTCTTTCTTTTTTTTTTTTTTTTGAGTTGGAGTCTCACTCTGTCACCCAGACTGGAGTGCAGTGGCCGCTCCTGGCCACCGCAGCCTCGACCTGCTGGGCTCTGGGGATCCTCCCGCCTCAGCCTTCCAAGTAGCTGGAACTACAGGCGTGTGCTACAACACCCAGCTGATTTTTTGATTTATTGTAGAGATGAGGTCTCGCTTGCCCAGGCAGGTCTCGAACCCGCGGGCTCAGGCAATCCACTCACCTCAGCCTCCCAAAGGCGCGGGATTACAGGCTGAGCCACTGAGCCCGGCTAGTAAATTTCGAGATACTTTCTATATCTCTTTTGTCTTTGATATTCTGCAGATTCATTATAATGTGCTGTGGAGTATACTTTTTATTATTTATATTGTTGTTTTCCTGGATCTGATGTCTTTCAACAATGCAGTTAAATTCTTAGATGTTATCTCTGAGTTATTTCTTCCTATTTTTCTTCTTCCTGTTTCCTATTCTAGCACTCTGATTATGAAGACAATTCTGTTCTCCACATCTTGACATTTATTTTTATCATGGACCACAGCAGACAATCACAGAGCACATGGCAGGTTTAGTGCTTGCCTTAACCCTATGGAGTCACTAGTTCTTGACATTTCTGGCCTCCAACAAATGTTTTTAATTTCTTACTAGCTCAGCTGTTTATAAAAAATTTAAAATATCTTCCCGGTATTTTACTTGTATTAGACGTTTCTCTAGACAACTATTCTGCCATATTTCTTGAAAGGAAAGACCATTATATTTTCAGAGTGATCTATGACCCTCAAAGTTTAGGGACCTAAGAGCTTGTTGAGAATGGCAATATCAAAATTAAGTGTTAATTATAAACTTACTGAAATTTCAGACTTCTTAATTTGGGATAACCATCTAATTAAGCAGTTAATAGCTAGCTACAGACTACTTACCACTACTACTGTTGAAGCTTGAGGGAGCATTAGTTCTTAGCATAGAGACAATAATGTTCAGAAATCGCCTCCTACCTCCCTCTCTGCAGGTCAAGCCCAGTGCCCATTCAAACTATGTCAGGCAAAGAGGAGAGAATTACTGTACATCATTCCCACCTGTGCTATGCCAGAATTTGCTGAAAAGATTCCAGATCACCACTGTGGATAGCTGTCATTTGTTCAATATGTGAGATATACTTGAGTAGGTGAGCAGAGGATGGAGAACTATTTTTGAGATGGATTCTTAGCACTGGCTACGACTTCAAGTTTGAGTTTTTAGCTATTAGGAGCTCAGTGTCTTCCTTTTATTCAGTATGAGAATAGACAGAAAACAGGGTTTCTGTGAGAATGGAGTGAGATGACAAATGAACATGATCCCTTGTAATGTGTTAAATCATCATTTTTTTGGTATTTAGCTCTGCAGTCCAACATCATTTTCTGCTTTCTGACCTATCACTTCTTTGTTTTTCGGTTCCATCATTTTTTTTCCTGAAGGAGTATGTGCAATCAAAGTAAACATTATATCCTCCAAAGAGTTAAAGATAATTCACAAGATAAAATAATTGCCAAGGGGGGAGTGGGTGGTTGCCAATAAATCTTCCTCTGAGTTTTCCTCTTCTTTTTTTTTTGACCCTTGCTATCTGTACTTTTAAGGTTACAGCCCCTAGAATTAAATAGTAACATAGTCCTCCAGGGAGCTTTCTTTAGTCTTTGAGAGAGACCAAAAACAAACAAACAAACAAAATGCGGAGGAAAGTAGCTGTTGCCACTTGGGCATTAGTTCCGTGTTTTTAGAGAATTTTCCTCTTTTTGAGAATTTTAGTGCACTTAAGGAAATTAATACTTTGTTATACATACAGGTCAATTGTATTTTTTTTTTTTTTAAAGATAGTTTTTTTGGGTCTGATTACTAAAGGAATATATGTTAATACTTAAAATAGGAAAAACATGAAATAGGAAGAATAACAAAACATCTATAATATTTGCAAATATATACATTTTATGCAGTGTTTATGCTTCAGGTTATTTTCATTTCATAGATGTATTTTGTTTTTTTACAAAATTGATATAATAGTTCATTTAAAAAAATCTGGTGACTCCTTAACTTTTTGTTTATAAATACAATGATCATTTTTATTTGCCTACATTTTAATACCTACGTTTTTAATACATACATGATACTCAATCGTATACTTGAATGTTAATTTATTTAATTGTTCATTCGTTATTGGAAATTTAGATTGTTTTGAGTTTTTTTACTTTTATAAACAGGCTGAGACAAACATCCTAGCAGATAAATCTTTGCAACAATCTTTTATTATTTCCTTGAAATCAGTTCCTTAAAGTGAAATTATGAAGGTATGAAAGTTTTACATCTTTTTGATATATGTAACCAAACAGCTCCATGGAAAAGTTAAATGAATTTATATCTGTGAGAGTATGATTTCTCCAAACCTCATCAATATCACATTTAGTGAGTTTTTTTACTCTTTGACTTTGAATTATACTTCAATGGTGTTTTAATTTTTATTTATTTATTTATTTATTTACCCATTAGGGACCAAGAGATTTATTAAAGTGGCGGCTACAGGAAAGGGTCTGTAGCCAGAGGGAGCTAGAGAGGGGGAGAGAGAGAGAGAGGGAGAGAGAGTGAGAGAGAGGGAGAGAGAGAGAGAGAGAGAGAGAAAGCGAGAGAGCGAGAGCTTAATTTTTATTTCTTTGAAGACAGGGAACATAGCCTTTGGTATTACCTTTTGGAATAGAAAGCAAAATTTTACCTATAAAATTTTATTTGTACCAATAGGGTGCAAAGTAATGTGGTCGTAGTAGCCAAGAGTATTGGGTGGGGTTGGGGTTGGTTATGACCTGAGAAGCAACCAATACTGAATGTTTCTCAACTGAGAAACCCAAATAGATCAAGTTCAATATGATTGTGCCTTCTTCAGCAATTTAAGATGGTGGGGGAATACATATGATTGCTGAAGTTCCTCAGAGTAAGAGAGAACTGTTTATTTCTCTTCATAGTGGTGCCTAGCACCTGCCTTATCCCTTGGCCCTGGAGATATCTCATGCCTTTGGCTTTTGTTCTTGGAGGGCACTCAGGATAATTTTTCTGAAACCTTGAGGTTTTACCCTAGGCAAGAAGATCTCAAAGTCCATCCCTGGGGCTAGAATGGGTGAAGATTTGTAGGTGCCATATAAGCCAGAGCACACTGCCTTTGCACCCCCAGCTTCAGAAGGTGGACCAAACCCTCACATGTTACTTTGCATGGGGACTGAGCCAGTTAGACAGAGACTGTAAGAAGAGGGAACCAGTCCCTGGGAGAGTAAACAGTTATGTGTATATTAGGAGGAGGGTAATGGGGAGGTAGATTCTAATTCTACTTTTGGGTAACAATGAATATAAATATTCTATGCCATAGTTCAGTTTTTGTAATTGCATGGCCTATCTGAGGTCAATTATAGTTAAATCTAGATAAAATACGAATTTTATAAAGATACTAACTGATATTCCATGAGGCCTAGGGGCTGTCTAATGTTTATATGCAACCTGATTTGGAATACTTCATGTTCTTTTATTTTTTGATTTTATTTTTAGAATTATATAGTAAAATTTTTAAAATGGTGTACAGTTTTATTAATTTTAGCTAAAAGAAATGTATGTTTTATGTGTTACATATACAGGCCAGCTTAATTTCCAAACATTATTTTTTCTACATTTGTGACTTTTAGGGATCTGTTTTTTTTTTTTTTTTGTGGACTCAGAAGCAACTGGATGATGTTCATTCTGTTCTTCTGGCTGAATATCATTGTGCTCCTTTGACCATTTGTTGACTTAATTTTTCTGCAATTAAGGCTGTGGTTTATGTGAGTAGTGAAAGAGAAAAGGGACATTGACTTTTGAATTCCAATCTTTATTCAGATAAAAAGTGGCTCCAGAAATAATAGTAAAGAAAAAAGAGTAGATAAACTTATATTTTCATGAAAAATAAATCCATGCAACTTTTAGGAGTTTCAGAGAAACATACTGATTTTTATTAACTTTGTCTTTAGTGAATGTTACCCCTTCTGATGTAAATTCTATATACTTAAAAAGGAAAGAATCAATGCTTGATACTTGAGTAAGAGCAATATTCTTTTTTATAGCCCAAATTTGGTGCTTTTTGAATATAATGCTTTATTAAACTTGGTGTCACATAAAGGACAATTTGACCAATTTGATAAGAAAGGTTAAGACTTATTTTCCACTTTCTTCTTTAGTTTAGCTTCTAGTTATAGAGGCTCCCAATGTTTGCTTTAGAATAGGGACAGAAAGATTTTATTTTGACATACTATGAGTGCAAAGGAAGCAGCTTTTTCACTACTTGTTCATTTTTGTAACTTTGAAGAAGCAAATTTATGGCACGGAATTTCCTCAGCTTCTTTTGACCTTGAGGTGCAATCTGATTTGCTTTGTTAAGTTTTAATTTTATGATATGTCACATCTCTGTTGTGTCCAAAATTAAACTTCAGGGTAGAGGTATATTTTTCCACACTGGGATTATGAACAGAATAAATTATCAGATAATTATGTTTAAATGAATGTATAAGTATAGGAATGTGTAGGCTTAGCTACACACTAAATAGCTTGTTAGTGTGCAATCAGTCACAGGAGTTGCCATGATCTTGGAGCTTAATGAACAGGTGGAGAAAGAGGATGAATCCCAATTCAAAATGGATCTGACAGCTTATCAGGCAATTTCACTGATCGCTAATCCAGTTCGTTTGGCAACTTAATTTATCACACAGTTAGAATTTTCATCCCATGGGTTTCCAGGTGGAAATTAATTCAGAAACATGTCCAATGCCACTAGGTTGAAGAAACCTGCTTATGCTTTGTGAGGAAATTTAGAAATTTAAATACATAAAACAGATTTCTCTTCTAATTCCATTTGTGTTTATCCAATTCCCTCTTAAAATATTTGGATGCTGCTAGCATTTGATGGTATAATGATGGCATTTAACTAAGGTTTATTTAGTCATATAAGAAAAATTTTGAATTAAATAGACAAATTGTTAATTATAATTCATTGGTGAACTAGCTACTAAAATATGTTAGATAATCTTGTGAATATAATTCTATCTTTACATACAGAAAATTACTGATATTGAACATATTTTAAGGTTCATAGCAACAAAATAATGAACAGAAGAAGTTTTCTAAAAACTCACAACTTTACATTTTCTGAGTATTTATACATTCTCTAATTAGACTCATTTACAGCTCATTATTTTACTTGAAAAGATCTACTAAAGCAACTTCTTTGACAGTAAGGAAGAGCTGCAACCTGCTTCTCACGGCTCACACTCCGACTCTGCTTGGAATTTGCAAGGATGAGCCTCATTAAATGGCTGGCTTAGGACCCGACTATGGTTTAAAATAACTTTAAAACCAGAAACACATTTTCTTCACTTTTTAAAGACTTGATTTATAGTGTATGGAAAGTTAAATTGCATATTGATCCTTGAAAAGCAAATGTGTCCTGTAAAAAAAAATGACAACAAAAGAACACAATAGAAGATTATAGAGTGATTGATTGTTCAAAGGCTAGAGATAGGAGCCTCCCCTTATATGTCATCTTCTCTAGGCATCTGTAGCTCTGAGAGGGTGACAGGGATGAAGTGTTAGAGGAGATTAGTTGTACCCTGATATGAACTGTTACATTTTATAAGAAGATTGAGGAAGGCTGGTAACAAATCATTTCTAAGAAGGAATTTGAGAAACGAGGAGTGAGGTGCAAGATCAATAAGATCTATGGTAGAACTCCAGGAAGGGACACCAGGGAATTTCTTATAATTTCTTAAACTCTGAAGCACCTTCAGAAAGAATTGAAGTCAGTGAAAAATAATCGAGCTGACAGAAAACCACAGACTGGCACAACACTGTCATTGATTGGATGTGTCAGGCAAATTGTGGCTATCATTCTTATGACCAGGCTTATTAAAGTAATATCTTCATAATCTAGATGGGCTCAGTGTTGAATCATCCTGGCATCCTTCCCAAATCTCTTCTCTAAGTCTTTGGCTTTTTTTCCCTGTAACATATTGCAGACCTGCAACCTTGTCATTTCAGAAACTGTCCTTTCATTTTTATCTTTGAGGGAAATTAGTCCCTGAGTCCAGGACTAGCCCTTGGGAATCAAGCCAAAAGAAAAAAAAAATCCTTCAGGGCATGTTTTATTTTCACCTTCTTTCCTATAAGAGCAATGGTTATTAAACTTTATTTAGTGAGTATCAGAATCACCCTGATGATGATGATGATGATGATAATGATAAAGCACAATGGATCCATTTTGGGGTTTTCCCCTTTTGTTTTATATTTTTCCAGTTACCACTACTGTCATCCTAATGATAACAATGGTAATAAAAAACCCAAAAAACAAAAGGGAGAAAATCCCAAAAAGACTCATTGTGCTTTATAACATTTTTGATTTACTAAACTATTGACTCAATTATGAGTAATTGATAAAGTATCCCATGTACTTATCAAATGGTAGATAGTAAAACCCCCACTAAGATGCCCTTTAGTGAAATATGAGGATGCTGTAACAAAAAAATCCTCAAGGTAGACTTATGTTTCTTGAGGAAGCCAGTGAGAGATCTTGTCTTTTTGGGTGAGGCTTTGTTTGCTTTTTCTTTATTTAAATTTTGCTTCTTTAAATCGCTTGCCGCCTGGAGGAGACACCTTTTAATCTAAAAACTGTTTTGGTAGCTGACATAGGCAGGCTCATTGGAGAAACAATGTGTTCATCAGTTAGAAGTTCATACTGCTTTTTATTCTGCTTCATAGTTCCATGAGTTTAAGAGTGAAATAGAGATTTATGTATTTTTTTTTCCTTGCTACATTCATGTGGCCACTCATGGTAAAAGCTTAGGAAGACCCCCTCCACCCCAGAAAAGCAAAATAAAACTAGAAATGTACAAATATAGTGATCCTGAGTTTTCCTTATAAAACTTGAGATCCAGTAAGTAAACTTCTATTGGAATTATTGGGCATACAAACATTATTCATCACAAATTAAAAAGGCTACCCTGTTAGTGAGTCAGTCAGTAGATATATTGAGCTATATATGGTAGTGTTGGCTAGATTGTCTTCCATTGTGAAAAAGAACTGATGTAATTTGAGAATTAGGTGGGTCTGATTTGTGAGTCTTAGGAAGACAGTTGATGATAGCAGTGACAAGTTTGCTCCTGTTGGAATGAGTAGGCTTAAGGTAAGGAGAATTCTATTTATTGTGTCAAACTGAGACCTTTACCCATAAAGTGAACTATTATTTAGAGGAGTTTGTCTTTTCAGCTATTATTAAAATGCATTGACCGAATGATACTTTCATCTGACTATGGTGATTTGTCAGACAAAAAACTTTCTGAGGATAGTGACTATGTTATCCATATATGTATCTCCAGTGCCTTGTATCATGTCTGGCCCATTGTTAAAACTCAGGAAGTTTGTGGAATTAATGAATGGTTAAGTAAGTTATTTCCTACAATCAGGACCATCTAGTTAGAATGGTGTTAAATAGACTCAGACGTAGAGGGTTAGTTAGCAGGGCTCCTCTAACTGGTGGATTGATTTATTTCTTAATGCAATATTTTTTCTTTTTATGTAAAATTTATTTGAAAGCACAAATGATATTATAAACATAGTCATATAAATAAAAGAAGAAATAAGTTATGATTTCCACCTTCTGGCAAACAATGTTTTGCCTATTTGTCTCTACACATTTATATACTTTTTTGTTTTGCATTTTTGTGATTAGAATCGAGATCTAATCTGTTGTACTGAATTTTCTATCTAGCATAAACATTTTAATATAGTTTTATACATTTTGTAATTATAATTTTAAATGGATACATGGTCTATTCTACTTCCTGTTACCCCACCAATACTCTATTACCTTATCTGCTTTGTCTTTCTAGTGAATTCCCATTTAGCTTTCAAGGTCCCACTTAACTTTGCAACAGGCTTTTCATTTCTGTTGACTTTAATGTTCTTAGTGTTTTATACATATGTGGACTGTAGAACTTTTGAATTATCTTGTAACTTTTTTATTTTTGTGAAAATTATGAGAAATGTGGTACATCAGAGCATGAACTATACAACTCTGCATCCAGATGCCTAACTCAATGATGGTCATGTAATTGGCACTCACTAAATATTTTTATATACCATTCTGAGGTATAAGATCTGATAATAGAAGGATGAATAAGATACGGTTTCTGGATTTGATGCTCAAGTAGAATGGTAGACAGGTAGGTAGATAGCCTATAGAAATTGCTCTCCTAGAGTTAGATATATGGTGCTAGGAAAACCCAGAGGAGGCCAATACATTCATGCCATTGCTTTTTTTTTTTCTTGTTTTTTTTTTTCTCTGTATTTTCAGGAATGGTATGGCTATGCTGAGGAGTCCTAACATATTTATGACTCTTTATTCTTCTTGTCAAATTATTTCCCAAAAGATTCTTTTCTCTAATGTCTTGTTTCTCTCATGCCTTGTTTACCCATGTCACTTTCTCATTTATATTTGGTATGTTGAAATACTTTTTTTCACCAAATTATATAATCTTATTGTAGAGATTATATAATTATATAGTTGTATAATTAAAATTGTGTCAGGCAGAGTAATAAGATGTTACTCAAGATATCCCATACCTCTTCCCCAAGTATACAGGCCCTGAGTTATCCCCAAGACTGCAAATTTGATGGATGTTATTTCCATGATTAGGTTATATTATATGGCAGACTTGCCTTTAAGAAAGAAAGATTATCATGATGGGTCTGGCCCTGTATTAGTGGTTATGACCATAGTCGTCCTTTGAAAGCACAGTTTTCTCTGTACTTTTGACCTACAGAAATATGAGCTGATAAATGGGTGTTGTTTCAAGATGCCAAGTTTGTCAATTTGCTATACAGCAGTAGAAAATGAATTCAATAATATATTAATTATTTGTGATATTTTCTAGTTAATTTTGTTGTTGAGTTTTGCTTGTGCAAGTTTTTTTTTTAATATGGTTGAATCTATTAAGGTTTTTCTTGATGATTTCTAGTATTTCTTCAAAAATTTTAGAAGGCATTATATAGGGTGGTGTGGGTAGGATTCTCAGAGGATTTGGGTCTGAATGTCAAATGATGAAGAATTTGATTGGACTCTGTCACTGGCATCCTATCTGCATAATACTTTATAACCTTTCAACCTGAACATTGAGCCTCTCCATTGCTACTTACCTAAGAAGAAATAAAAAGAAATTCTCCTTTGGAAAAGTTTGGGATTTCTGGCTCACTAAAGCATTCCTTTTGATGTTTGAATGGAATCTTTTGCATCTAATATGCCATCTCTAATGGAGGTCTTACATGGGAGGGTAGCTCCTTAGAACAATGCTGTTAGCCCTTTCTTTCACCATAATTCTCGACAAGAGAAAACTTAATCAGAATTTTCATTTTCATTCCACCTCTCTTCTAAATTCGGTGGATAGCCTAGTTCTAGCCTGTTGCCTGTTATTTTTGTGATCTCAAATGGGCTTCTATGAGCTAGAAGGGATGAGTTTTCCATTTTATTCCATAAGTCCAATATAAAACTCAAAACAGCATGGTTATAAATGACAATTTGATGACTGTGATTCTTTTTTTTTTGAGTTGGAGTCTCACTCCGTTGCCCAGACTGGAGTGCAGTGGCCGCTCCTGGCCACCGCAGCCTTGACCTGCTGGGCTCCGGCGATCCTTCCGCCTCAGCCTTCCAAGTAGCTGGAACTATAGGCGCGCACTACCACGCCCGGCTAATTTTTTGATTTATTGTAGAGATGAGGTCTTGCTTGCCCAGGCGGATCTCGAACCCGTGGGCTCAGGCAATCCACTCACTTCAGCCTCCCAAAGGCACGGGATTACAGGCTGAGCCACTGAGCCCAGCTTGACTGTGATTCTTAGTGCCCATTCATATTGTTGGTCATTATTGATTCTTCAGATATTTCTGTGACATTCCTGGATTGATATTAATAAACATCCTAAACAAAGGAATCCTTGCTATTGTGGATGCATTTGTTCTTTCCACTTATAAATATTAAGGACCTACTATGTGCTAGCTGAAAGTACTTGGGCGCCAGTAATAACTCCATACCCATTGGGGACCAAGAGATTTATTAAAGTGGCGGCTACAGAGGTAGAGGGGGAGAGAGAGAGAGAGAGAGAGAGAAATAGAGAGAGAGAGAGAGACAGAGAGAAATAGAGAGAGAGAGAGAGAGAGAGAGTTATGCAGGGAGGGGCTGTGTTTATTAGTTTAGCGAGGGCAGGAAGAGGTCGTGCTAGCATCCTATTGGGTAGAGCAGAGGGGAAATAGGGCAGGCCGAGATTATTATTGGAGGGTATTATAAGGCTGATTTGTCATAGGAGGAGATTGTTGGCTAGCAAGTTTGAACTTTGCACGCGCGAGAAATCGTATAGGGGGAAGCTGGAACTTAGGGCCTTTGTTGTTTCCATGTGGCCCGAGGTCGGCGCCATCTTGGGGGGGGGGCTCTGACTGTTCCCTGTGCCCTTCAAGGACAAAAGGTAGAGCAAATATCAGAAGTGACTGCTTCTCCATTTTCCACTGAGCAATGGAATTAAAGATAAGAGAACGGCTACAAATGAAAAAATAACAACAACAACAACAACAAAAAACCTGTCAGCAACCATCAGAGTCCCAGCAAAGAGTCAGTTGTTCTAGAAAGAATAGCTAGTGGGGCACAAACAATGGCTATTTCCTAGAATGACAGTACCCAGAAGGTACTTATGGAGATCAGATAATCACTGGATGGAATGAATAAAAATCAAGAAATTTGCAAGAGCTACATCTAAATGAAATTGCAATGGGGCTAGACAGACTCACGAAAGCATACTTAGAAATAACAGAAACAAAGGACTCCATACAAGAAATAAGTAACAAACTAACAAGCATGGGAAGCAGAATTGACCAAGCAGAAGAAATAATATAAGAGCCGGAAGATCAAAATATGGAATTAACCCAATCTATTAGAAATATAGAAAAAAAAAAATTTAAGAAGAAAGAGGAAACTCTCCAAGAGATGTGTGATTTTATCAAGAAAAAAAACCCCTGTGTCTTAACAGAATACCTGAACTAGAAAGAGAAACAGAAAACACTTTGGAACAAGCATTCCAGGAGGTCATTCAAGAAAACTTCCCTCGTCTGGCCAGTGAGGTGACTATACAAGCATAAGAGATCCAGAGAACCCCTGCAAGATATCTTATGAGAAGACCAACCCCTAGACACATAACAATTTGTCTACACAAGGTAGGTATGAAAGAAAAAATCCTAAAGGCAGCAAGGGAAAAAAGTCAGACAACCTAATTGTTACAGATTTATCTGCAGAAACACCAAAGGCCAGAATAAATTGGATCCCAATCGTTAATGTTCTCAAAGATAAAGAATTTCAACCAAAAATTTCCTACCAATCAAGCTAAGCTTCATCAGTGATGGAGAATTACAATCCTTCCCAGACACCCAATTCCTAAGAGAATATGCTGCTTTGAGACCAGCTCTACAGGAGATGTTTAAAAAGCTACTGAGCACAGAAGAAAAGAGAAACAAAAGAAACATCATATACTTCACAAGTTCACAAACAAACACAGAAGGTGCAGAACACACAACATACTGCAAAAATGAACACACACACATATATGAACACAAAAGCTAAATGAAAACAAACCAGTCTTATAAAGACCATTATGTCAGGGACAGACTCTCACATCGTAATAATCAGCCTGAACAAAAACAGACTAAATACACCACTGAAATGACATACGATGGCAAAGTGGATAAAAACACATGACTCAGTAATTTGCTGCCTCTAGGAAACTCATCTCACCACAAAGGATGCCCACAGACTCAAAGCTAGAGGATGGAAAATGAATTTTCAGGTGAAAAAAAACAAAGAACGCAGAAGTTGTGATCTTAATATCAGACAAAACAACCTTTAAGCTATCTAAAATTTAAAGATACAAAAGGACACTACATAACAACAAAAGGGTTGATCCATCAAGAAATGCCTTTCCTAAACATATATGCACCCAACACAGGAGCACCAGCTTTTATAAAGCAGCTACTAAATTAACTGAAAAAAGATATTGACTTTACACTATCATAGCTGGGGACTTAAATAGCCCACTAACAACCCTAGATAGATCATCGGGGCAAAAAATCGACAAAGAGATCCAGAACTTCAACCTGACACTTGTCCAAATGGACTTAGTAGCTATGTACAGAGCACCTCACCCAACAACCACAGAATATGCATTCTACTCATTACCACAAAGAATGTACTCCAAGATCGATCACATCCTCGGCCATAAATCAAGCATACACAAAGTTCACAAGGTTGAAATATTGCCATGCACCTTCTCAGACCACAGTGGAATAAAAATAAATGTCAATACCAACAAAATTCCCCCCAAACCCACAAAGACATGGACACTAAACAGCATGATGCTGAACAACTCCCGGGTCAACACAGAAATCAAAATAGAAATTAGAGGATTCCTGTAAACAAATAAAAATGAAGAAACATTTTACCAAAACCCTTGTGATGCCATGAAATCAGTACTAA
>CAUYQG010022443.1:0-10261 GCA_963574415.1 Tarsius wallacei
CACCATGCCCAACTATTTGTTTTTATTTATTGTAGAAACAATATCTCACCATGTTGCCCAGGCCAGTCTGAAGCTGAGGCAATCTTCTCACCTCCGCCTCCCAAAGTGCTGGGATCACAGGCGTGAGCCACCGTGCCCAGCTTAATGAAGTTTTATTTTTTATTTTTTGGTTTTTTGTTTGTTTGTTTGTTTGTTTTTGTTTTTGTTTTTGAGTTGGAGTCTCACTCTGTCGCCCAGACTGGAGTGCAGTGGCCGCTTCCGGCCACCGCAGCCTCAACCTGCTGGGCTCTGGCGATCCTTCTGCTTCAGCCTTCCAAGTAGCTGGAACTACAGGTGCGCGCTACCACGCCCGGCTGATTTTTTGATTTATTGTAGAGATGAGGTCTCGCTTGCCCAGGCGGGTCTCGAACCTGCGGGCTCAGGCAATCCACTCACCTCAGCCTCCCAAGGCGCGGGATTACAGGCTGAGCCACTGAGCCCGGCTTAATGAAGTTTTAAAGCATGAAGAACAGCTAGTTGAATTTTTTAGCATCAATTATTATGATCTTTTAAAATTCTCCTTCAATTGCTTAAAATATTAACTTATGTTTTTCTAGTGCTTGAACTATTCTAGAATTCCTGTATCAAACACAACTCGGCTATATTCATTCTTTCCTATATTACAAGATTTGATTTGCTATTTAAAAGAAAACATTCTTGGCCTTTATTCCTTAGTAAAAGTGATGTTCAGTTGTTTTGTGTGTGTGCAACGAACATTGCTGCATTGAACACTGGCATGAAAGTGTTTCCTTTCTTTTGGATATATACCCAGAAGTGGAATTGCTGGATCATATGATAGTTTTATCTTTAATTTTAATTTTTGAGAAATCTCCATGTTGTTTTCCAGAAAGGTTGTACCAAGGTACATTCCCACCAGTAAGTGTTCCCTTTCTCCAAACCCTTGTTGATACTAATTCTTTTGTCTTTTTGATAGTAGCCATTTTTACAGATGTGAGGTGATATCTCACAGTGGTTTTAATTTGTGTTCCCAGGTGATTAGCAATGCTAAGAATTTTCTCATATACTTGTAGACCATTTGTATGTCTTCTTTTGAGACGTTCCCTTGCCCATTTTTTAATTGGATTATTTGGTTATTATTAATCTTGCTATTGAGTTGTTTGAAGTCCTCATATATTTTGCATATTAACCTCTTATCAGTTGTATGGTTTGCAAATATCTTCTTCCAATCTATAAGTTGCCTTTTCACTGTGTTGATTGTTTGTTGTTGTTGTGCAGAAGCTTTTTAGTTTGCTGCAATCTCATTTGTCTATTTTTGCTTTTGTTGCCTGTGCTTTGGAGGTCATGTCCAAAATATCATCACCCACACCAATGTCATGGAGCTTCTTCCCTATTGTTTTTCTAGTAACTTTCCAATTTTAGGTCTTACATATAAGTCTTTTTTCCACTTTGAGTTGACTTTTGTTTTTGGGTGAGACAAGGGTCTATTTCATCCTTGTGTGTGTGTGAATGTCCAGTTTTCCCAGTTATTAGAGAAACTGTCATTTCCTGAACATTGTGTATTCTTGGCACCATTGTTGAAGATCAACTGAATGTGAATGCATGAATTTATTTTTAGGTTCTCTGTTCTGTTCAATTCATCTGTGTATCTGTTTTTATATCAGTACCTACCATGCTGTTTTGATCCCTTGAGTTTTGTGATATGTTTTGGAGTCAGGTAGTGTAATGTCTCCAGCCATGTTCCTTTTCGCTTTTTAAATATTAGAGTCAAGGGGGTACATACGCAGGTTTGTTACATGGTTATATTGCATAATGGTGAGGTTTGGGCTTCTATTGGGCCTGTCATCCAAATGGTGAGCATGGTACCCAATAGGTGGTTTTTCAAGCCTTGCCCCTCTCCCTCCTTCCCTGCTTTTGTCACCCCCGGTGTCTGTTGTTCCCATCAGTTTGGCCGTGTATATCTACCATTTAGCTCCCATTTATAAGTCAGAACATGTGGCATTCCGTTTTTTGTTTTTGTGTGAATTTGCTCAGAATAATGACCTTCAGCAGCATCCATGTTGCTGCAAAGGACATGACTTTGTTATTTGTTCTGGCTATGCAGTATTCCACGGTGTCTATGTACCATGTTTTCTTCATCCAATCCACCGTTCATGGGTACCTGGGTTGGATCCATGTTTTTGCTCTTGTGAATAATTTTTGGATAAAAATATGAGTGGAGGTTTATTTTTTTTTTTTTTTTTTTTTTTTGAGTTGCAGTCTCACTCTGTCACCCAGACTGGAGTGCAGTGGCCACTCTCAGCCACTGCAGCCTCGACCTGCTGGGCTCTGGCGATCCTTCCGCCTCAGCCTTCTAAGTAGTTGGAACTACAGGCGTGCACTACCATGCCCAGCTAATTTTTTATTTATTGTAGAGATGAGGTCTCACCAAGTTGCCTGGGCGGGTCTCGAACCCGCGGGCTCTGGCAATCCACTCACCTCAGCCTCCCAAAGCGCTGGGATTACAGACTGAGCCACCGAGCCCGGCTCAGGTGTCTTTTTGGTAGAATGGTTTACGCTTCTTTGGTTTATGCTTAGCAGTGGGATGTCTAGCCTTGCTGTTTTTGCTGAAGATTGCTTTGGCTGTTTGGGTTCTTTTGTGGTTTCATACCAGTTTTAGGATTTTTTTTTTTCTATTTCTGTGAAAAATGTCATTGGAATGTTGATGGGAATTATATTGAATCTGTAGATCTATTGTGGGTATTATGGACACTTAACAATATCAGTTCTTTCAATTCATTAACATGGGATATCTTTCCATCTATGTATGTGTCTTCCATTTTTTAAATCAATGTTTTTGTAGTTTTCAGTGTAGAGGGCTTTCACCTCCTTGATTAAATTTAAGTATTTTATTCTTTTTGACATTATTGTAAGTGGGATTGTTTTCTTGATTTCTCTTTTGGGTAGTTGTTAATGTATAGAAGTCTTACTGATGTTTCTATGTTGATTTTGTATCCTGAAATTTTACTGAATTCATTTATTAGTTTTCTGTTTTTTTGTTTTTTGAGTTGGAGTCTCACTCTGTTATCCAGGCTGTAGTGCAGTGGCACGCTCAAGGCTATCATAGCCTCGACCTGCTGGGCTCAGGCGATCCTTCCACCTCAGCCTTCCAAGTAGCTGGAACTACAGGCACGTGCCACCATGCCCGGATAATTTTTTTTTTTTAATTGTAGAGATGAGGTCTTGCCAAGTTGCCCAGGCTGGTCTCGAACTTGAGAGCTCAGGCAATTCTCTCACCTTGGCCTCCCAAAGTGCTGGAATTATAGGTATGAGCCACCGCTCCCAGCCCGTTTACTAGTTCTAACAGGTTTGTTTTTTTTTTTTCTGGTGAAGTCTTTAGGGTTTTCTATATAGGTGATCATATCATCTACAAAAACAATTTTACTTCTTTCTTTCAAACTTAGGTACTTTTTATTTTATTTTATTTTATTTTGCTTAGTTGTTCTGGCAAGGACTTTCAGTGCTATTCTGAACAGAAGTGATGAGGGTGGGCATCCTTGACTTGTCCCTGATCTTAGAGGAAGAACTTTCAGTTATTCACCATTGAGGAAGATGTTAGCTGTGGGCTCGTCATATTTGGCCTTTCTTCTATACCTAATCTGTTGAGAGTATTGTCATGAAAGGATGTTAAATTTTGTCAAGTACTTTATCTGCCTCTATTGAGATTTATATATTTTTGTTGTTTAGTCTGTTGATGTGTTATATATTTGCATATATTGAATCACCCTTGTATCTCTTGGATAAATCCCACTTGACATGGTATATAATTCTTTGAATGTGCTATTAAGTTAGGTATGTTAGCATTTTGTTGAGGATTTTTACTAGTTCTGGCTTGCCTGGCTTTGGTGACAGAATAATATTGGCCTTGTAAAATGAATTTGGAAGTGTTGCCTCCTCTTTAGTTTTTTAGAGGAATTTGAGAAGAATTAGCATTAATTCTTCCTTATATGTTTGGTAGACTTCACCAGTGAAGCCATCAGGTCCTGGGCTTTTGTTTTTTGGAAAGTTTTTGATTACTGTTTCAATCTCTTAACTCATTATAGTCTGTTCAGATTTTCTATTTCTTCATGATTCATTCTTGACAGGTTGTATGTTTCCAGGAATTTATCAGTTTCTTTTTATTTAATTTGTTGGCATATAATTGCCTGTAGTCGTCTTAGTATCTTTTGTATTTCTGTACTACCAGTTGTAATGTCTCCTCTTTTATTCATAATTTTATTGATCAGTCTTCTTTTTTTCTTAGTCTAGTCAAAGGTTTATCAATTTTGTTTATCTTCTTTAAAAAGGCAACTCAGTTTCATCAATCTTTTCTCTTGTTTAGTCTCAATTTCATTTTTATCTGCTGATTTTTATTTCCTTCCTTCTGCTGACTTTGGGCTAAGTTTGTTCTTCTTTTTCTAGTTCCTTGAGGTGTAAAGTTAGGTGGCTTGAGATCTTTCTTGTTTCTGACTATAGGCTTTTATCGTTATAAACTTCCTTCCGATCGCCGGAGCCCAGCGGGTCGAGGCTGCGGTGGCCGGGAGCGGCCGCTGCACTCCAGTCTGGGTGACAGAGTGAGACTCCAACTCAAAAAATAAATAAATAAATAAACTTCCTTCTTAGAACTACTTTTGCTGTAACCCACAAGTTTGCTATGCGGTGTTTTCATTTTACTTTTATTTTTATTTGAGTTGGAGTCTCACTCCATCGCCCAGGCTGGAATGCAGTGGCACACTCACAGCCACCCCAGTATCAACCCGCTGGGCTCTGGCAATCCTTTCACCTCAGCCTTCCAAGTAGCTGGAACTACAGGCACGTGCCACCATGCCCGGCGAGTTTTTGATTTATTGTAGAGGCAAGATCACACCAAGTGACCTCAAACCCTGGGCTCAGGCAATCCACTCGCCTTGGTCTCCCAAAGTGCTGGGATTACAGGCTGAGCCACCAAGCCCTGCCTGTGTTTTCATTTTCATTTGTCTCAAGATATATTTGCTTTTTCAAAAGGGTGATAATGACGTTATGAACAAGAGTATTTGCTGTCAATAATGACCAGAGTCCAAGGTCCTGGCATAGTCACTGGCAGTTCCAGAACAGTCTACTCCACAGCCTTTCACTACCAAGGACTGTTCTTAGACAGTCTTTGCAGGTCGCCGGAACTACAGGCGCGCGCTACCACACCCGGCTAATTTTTGATTTATTGTAGAGATGAGGTCTCGCCAAGTTGCCCAGGCAGGTTTTATCTGAGTTTTGGGTTTGGAGACAGAAACTTTTTTGGGTATGAGTCACTCACAGGTGGTCTGTAGCATGCTTTTTGACATGTGGCCTCTCTGAGCCTTCCTGACAGCAGCAACTTTTCTCAGAGACTCCCAAGGTGTGCCACCATGGAGCCCAAACATTTCTTTCTTTCTTTTTTTTTTTTGAGTTGGAGTCTCACTGTCGCCCAGACTGGATGGAGTGCAGTGGCCGCTCCCGGCCACCGCAGCCTCGACCTGCTGGGCTCTGGCGCGCGCTACCATGCCCGGCGAGTTTTTGATTTATTGTAGAGATGAGGTCTCGCCAAGTTGCCCAGGCGGGTCTCGAACCCACGGGCTCAGGGAATCCACTCACCTCAGCCTCCCCAAGCGAGGGATTACAGGCTGAGCCACCGAGCCTGGCTACATTTCTTTCTTGTTCTGGCCAGTCACTTGTTCTTTGAGAGGAGATTAAATCACCGGAAATGAAACTATTCCATCAGGAAAGTTATCTTCTAAAAATGGCTATCTGGAGAAAAATGGCAGAGTTAATACATGATCAAAGAAATATTTTCCCCACAGCCACTGAAAATTCTCCAAAAAAGCAATAAAAGAGCAGAAAATTACATCAGGGCTGTAGCTAACAAAGTCAAGTGCCAACGGTAAGCCTCAAAGGGTATCGTCCAAATAAAGCACAATTGGAATGAAAGAAAATGCAAGAAGACTTTGGCAGCCTGTTGACAACTGCACAGATGCTTAGTCCATTGCTGGGTGCTAGGAGGCAGGTGGGGGTGATGCTGGAGTCCCCTACTGATTCCCCTTGGCTTGGAGGAGAAGGGCTGGATGCCTGGTTTTAGCAAAGACAGGAAATTCCCTGGAGTCCTTTTCTTCATGGCGGATTGCCATAGCTGGAGGGCAAAATTGCTCACCAAATAGTGCCGGAAATAAAAAGGGCTCCTCAGTCAAGCAAGACTGATTTTTTCTTTTAAACCAAAGGAACAGGGCCAGGTGCAGTGGCTCATGCCTCTAATCCCAGCACTTTGGGAAGCCGAGGTGAGAGGATTGCCTGAGCCCAGGGTTTGATGTCACTTGGTGTGATCTTGCCTCTACAATAAATCAAAAAATTAGCCAGACGTGGTGACACACACCTGTAATTCCAGCTACTTGGGAGGCTGAGGCAGAAGGATCACTGAGCCCAGCAGGTTGAGGCTGCAGTGGCCATGAGTGTGCCACTGCACTCCAGCCTGGGTGACAGAGTGAGATTGACTCAAACAAACAAACAAACAAACACCCGAAAGGAACATTGGGAGAGAATGATATTCCAAAAGACTCCAGGAATACCAATCAAGGCCCTCATCATTGCATGAGGAAGGCTGTGGAATCGTCCCTGGGCTCATCTGGTACTAACAGCCCAGAGAACTCTTGCAGGCAGCCCTCGGCAGTGGGAGATGCAGTGAGGATGAGGAGGGAGGAGGGCTTCCCCCGCAGAGCCCTAACTCTTGAGCTGAGCAGACCTGCACCAGCAGCCAGTACCCATCTGCCTCCTTGGATGCCTCTCAGATCCGGGGGCACACAGGGCTCCTCTGGAAACATCGTTGAAGATGCATGTTCCTGAACCTGACCCACAAGAGGCTTTTTCAGTAGTGATGCCCTAGGAATAAGTGTTGTTTTTTTTCTATTAAAACAAGCACAAGATGCGCCACCAACCACACCTGGGAAAACACTTGATCGTTTATTTACTAAAATAGGCAAAACAGGGGAAAAAGTGAAACATCACAGAAGATGAAACTGGAAATTTAGAGCAAATGGCCACTTGTGAATCTAGAATCTAGAAAATAAACAACCACAACATATTAGCAGGTACATTTTAAAAGATGAGTAGAAATTCATTTACTTCATTGTATTGTATTTTATTTATTTTTTGAGTCAGGATCTCACTCAGTCACCCAGGTTAGAGAGCAGTGGCACAGCTCACTGGAGCCTCCACCACCTGGGTTCAGGCGATCCTTCTGCCTCAACCTCCCAAGTAGCTGGGACTACAGGTGCATGCCACTACGCCCAGCTAATCTTTTTTTATATTTCTTGTAGAGATGAGGTCTCACTATGTTGCCCAGGCTGGTCCTGAACTCCTGAGCTCAAGCCATCTTCCTACCTCCAGCTCCCAAAGTGCTGGGATTACAGGCACGAGCCACCATGCCCAGCCAGAAATTTATTATTTAGGAAGCAAAGCACTGTGTGTGAGCACACATGCATGCGCACACACACATACACACACACATGCACACATGCATACACACACACACGAATTTATGAAACCATGAGTTTAATAATACTTCATCAATGTGTAGACACCATGTTGGGAAGCTTTATAGTCACTAACCCATTCAGTTGTCATCACCCTAACTCATCTATTTTATTGTATTATTATTATTTTTTTTTTAGTTGAAATTTCACTCTGTCACCCAGGCTGAAGTGGAGTGGCATGCTCACGGCCACCACAGCTTCAACCTGCTGGGCTCAGGTGATCCTTCTACCTCAGCCTTCTAAGTAGCTGGAATCACAGGTGTTTGCCACTACACCCAGCTAATTTTTTGATTTATTGTACAGACAAAGTCTAGCCAAGTTGCCCAGCCTGGTCTCGAACCCTGGAGTCAGGCAATCTTCTTGCCTCAGCCTCCCCAAATGCTGGGATTACAGGCATGAACTACCACACCTGGCCTCACACTAACTCATCTAATTGCCATCGCACACTGGGAGGAAAAGTCTTTGGTTACCTCTGTACAATAGAAGCAGAATAGAGACTCAAAGAAGTGAGATTGTCCAAGGCCACAAAGCTAGTAAGTTGGCCAGAATTCCAACCAGACTCCGGCATGTATTGTCCTCATCAATGCACCGTTCTTTGCACAGCACTGCACTTGGAAGAGATCAATTAGAGAGTCTAACAACTCTGACCAAGAAGGGAAGATGCAATATTAAGAATGACAAATTCATTTATTCATTCCTTCAGAGTAATCTATGTATTGCGTGTCAACTGTGTGCCATGGTGGGCACTTTCAGCAGCGAAGGTGAGGGAGAAATTCTCTGCCCTTAGGAGTCTTACATTTTTCGTTGGAGAAGCAAAAAACAAACAAATAACACATGTATTTACAGTAAACATATCTTTTAAAGAAAAATAAAGTAGAGCGAAGGGATTGGATGGAGATGGGCAGGAGAAGTCTATTTTAAATTGGGTCCTCAGCTGTCTTTTTTCCAGGGAGAGAACAAATGCAGTGATGGGAGGGCCAAACAAAAATCTTGGAAGGAAGTGCATTCCAGACAATGGGAACACGCTAAGAGGCGGGGAGTCTGGGGTGACCTTGGTGTTTCAAGCCATGGCAAGGAATCCGGTGAGGCTGGAGCAAAGGGCAAGAGGAATAACACTATCGCAGGGTACAGTGGCTTACATCTGTAATCGCAACACTTTGGGAGGCTGAGGTGGGAGGATCTCGTGAGTCCAGGAGTTCAAGACCAGCCTGGGCAACATGACAAGACCCCATCTCTACAAAATAAATATGTAAATAAATAATTTTAGAAAATTACAAAATGACTTTGGCTAGGTGGCTTTATTTACACGACTCTTCCACAACATTTTACATTTCATGATGGTGGGCATTGTATTACAGGACTGTGATGACTCACATGAACAAGCCATGCTCATTACAAAGGAGTGCTAGAGAAAACATCTGAGAATGTATGTACTAGTGAAGAATATATGTACATCCGAGAATATATGTACTAGGGTATTGTAGTTCATATGCACAGTGCTTCCAATGGACTTTTCAAAAAAATTCAAGTTAAATATTAACATGATTCTATGATTCATTTATTTGGGCTCAAATATTGGTTGACTGCATGCCCAATGTTCCCTTGTAAGTCAGTTCATAATACATTTTCCCACAGCCATGGTGTTTATGTAGTAGTTTAATTATCCAGAATGACCCTCAAGTCCTACTGAGCACCTTTGAGTTTAATTTTGGAGATAATAATAGTACAAACCATACCCGGAACGATGGCATTATTTCCATGAGAAAATTAATTCTGGGTTCTACTGACCTCTCCACACCCCAGTCCCCACACAGCTCACCTGGTTCTTTTGCTTTATGGTGTCTCAGCAGCAGCAGTAACATATCTAGTTCTTGAGGCATCAAAGGGGAAGCCCTGAGCAGTGAAAGAGGGTCCTGGTGACCTCAGTGGTTATGGGGAATCACACAGAAGCCCCAGAAACATCAGGCGGGGCACAGATGCCCACTGTGGGCAAAGATTTCCTTCTCAACAGTGGAAGGAAGAAGAAAGTAAAGGTGATGTGAAGAGGTGATTTTAGCACAGAAGAGAGGGTACATCCAGGCAGAAGCAGAGCTCTGCTATCGACTCTAAGGGGCACCGTTCTCATTAGAAGGGTACCCTGTGTAGAATTCAGTGTCCCTGGAGTTGGACAATGTGGAGATAAACTCCTAGTGAGTCACCTGTATCTAGGTAAGAGATGTTTGTATATCAGGCATTTGTAATTTGAAAAGTGTGTTAGAAACTTCTGTTTATATATTCCTGTAATCCCAGCACTTTGGGAGGCCTAGGTGCGAGGACTGCCTGAGCCCAGGTTCAAGACCAGTCTGGGCAATTTGGCGAGACCTCGTGTTGTACCCCATTTTAAGAGATCACCAAAAGAGTCAGTTCTGATGTAAATACATAAGGGTTTTTTTAATTCAGACTCGAGCCTGGGCTCACGCTTGTAGCCGGCCCAGCAGCTTGGAACCAGAGCGAGAGCCCCGACTCAGGTTTATACACACCTTTTATACATAGTTTTGAGGGGGTGGGGTGGTTTTACAGACTTGTGCGTACAGGGTTGGATAAAAACTATGTGACGTAGCTACAGAGATTTTGATTGGTTAATTCAAGTCCAATTTGCGCGGTCTTCCAGCTTTGTTACCTGTGATGAACAGTTAACTGCTAGCGGAGAGAAATGTTTGAGCAAGCAGGCA
>CAUYQG010022447.1:0-25990 GCA_963574415.1 Tarsius wallacei
GGTTCGAGACCCGCCTGGGCAAGCGAGACCTCATCTCTACAATAAATCAAAAAATTAGCCAGGCGTGGTAGCGCGCGCCTGTAGTTCCAGCTACTTGGAAGGCTGAGGTGGAAGGATCGCCGGAGCCCAGCAGGTCGAGGCTGCGGTGGCCAAGAGCAGCCACTGCACTCCAGTCTGGGCGACAGAGTGAGACTCCAACTCAAAAAAAAAAAAAAACGAAAGAAGAAGAAATTGAGACCCAAAATAGACCAAGAACAATCAAGAAAATTGATTATGTCATTAAAAAAAAAAACTACCTACAATAAAAAGGCCTGGACTGGATGACTTTCGAGCAGAATTCTACAAAATGTACGAGTAGGAGGTGATACCAATCCTACTGAAAGTATTCCAGGCAGTTCAGAAAGATGGAATCCTCCCCAAATCATTATAAAAAGTTAACAACACACTATACCAAAATCGGGTAAAGATCCAACAAAAAAAGAGAACTACAGGCCAATATCCCTTATGAACATAGATGCAAAAATCCTCAACAAGATTCTAACAAAGTGAATCCAGAAACACCTCTCAAAAATCAACCACAATGACCAAGTAGGCTTCCTTCCTGAGATGCAAGGCTGGTTCAACATTTGCAAGACCAAAAATGTAATTAAATATATCAACAGATGTAAAAACAAGAATCACATGATTATCTCATTAGATGCAGAAAAAGCTTTTGATAAAATCCAGCATCGCTTCTTTATAAAAACCCCTCAAACACCTAGGTATACAAGGAACATATGTCAAAATGGTAAGTGACATCTAAGATAAATCCACAACTAACATATGGACAGAAACTGGAAGCATTTCTCTTGAAAACTGGAAGAAGACAAAGCTGTAAACTCTTGCCCCTCTTGTTCAACATTGTGTTGGAAGTTCTAGCTCAGGCAATTAGACAAGAAAATGAAATAAAGGGTATCCAACTAAGAAATGAGGAAGTCAAATTATCCCTCTTTGCTGATGATATTATCCTATACCTTGAAAATCAAAGCAAATCTGTCAAAAACTGCTTGCACTGATAAAGGACTTTGACAAAGTCTCAGGTACAAAATAAACGTGCAAAAGAGAGTTTCATTCTTATACCCCAACAACAAGCAGGCAGAGACCCAAATTAAAAGCACCACCTCATTCAAAATAGCCAAAAAAAAAAAAAAATGAAATGCCTTGGCATGGTCCTAACCAGAGAAGGGAAAGACCTTTACAATGAGAATGACAAAACACTGCTCAAAGAAATCCTAGAAGAAACAAACTAATGGAAAAACATTCCATGCTCATGGATAGGAAGAATCAACATTGTTAATATGTTCATCCTAAAAAGGCAATCTACAGATTCAATGCAATGCTCATTAAGTTACCGACATCATTCTTCTCAGACCTGGAAATGACAATACAGAAATTCATATGGAAATATAAATGACCATGAATAGCCAAAACAAACCTTTACAAAAGAAACAAAGCAGGAGGTATCACAACTCCAGACTTCAAACTTTACTATAAGACTATAGTAACCAAAACAGCCTGGTATTGGTATAAGAACAGGTACATAGACCAGTGGAACAGGATAAAGATTCTGGAAGAAAAGTCTCAATTTTTCAACCAACTCATCTTTGACAAAGCCTCCAACAACACCCACTGTGGAGAGGAGAACCTATTCAGTAAATGGTGTTGGGAAAACTGACTGACCACTTGCAGAAGATTGAAACAGGACTCCTACCTATCACCATACTCAAAAATTAACTCTAAATGGATCAAAGACCTAAATGCAAAACCTCAAACTATAAGAATCTTAGAAAATGCAGTAAACACCCTTATGGAAATTGGAACTGGGAACCAATTCCTATTCAGAACCCTAACGGCAATACCTTAAAAAATAAGATAGACAAGTGGGACCTCATCAGACTAATGAGCTTCTGCAAAGCCAAAGAAACCATCAAGAGAGCAGGGAGACAGCCCACAGAATGGGAAAATATATTTGTCAATTCTATATCTGATAAAGGCCTAACATCTAGGATCTACAAGAAACACTAAGGCCCGAAAGGAAAGAAAACAAACAGCCCAATAAAAAGTGGACAAAAGACCTGAACAGCCACTTCTCAAAAGAAAATATATGGGCAGTCAATAGACACATGAAAAAGTGCTCAGGCTCACTCATCATCAGAGAAATACAAATCAAAACCACATTGAGATACCACCTAACCTCAGTAAGATTGGCCATCATTAATAAAACAAACAACTACAGTTGCAGGCAAGGAAGCAGAGAAAAAGGAACACTTCTACACTGCTGGGGGGAATGAAAACTAGTGCAACCTCTCTGAAAGACAGTGTGGTGATTTCTGAAAGAATTAGAAATTGATCTTCCATATGACCCAGCACTTCGCCTATTGGGAATATACCCGGAGGAACTCAAATCATTCTACAAAAAAAGACACCTTCACATGTATGTTTGTTGCAGCTCTCTTCAAAATAGCAAAAATGCGGATCCAACCATGTTCTTCATCGAAGCTGAACTGGATAAAAAATATGTGGTACATTTACACAATGGAATATTATGCCCCATAAAGAAACACAAACTTATGGACTTCGCAGCAACTTGGATGGATTTGGAGTAAATCATACTCAATGATCTATCACAGAAACAAAGAACAGAGTATCATATGTCCTCACTATAAGTGGACCTTGAACAATTACAATACTATAAGAAAGAGACTGGCAGTAGTGGCAATCTGTCAGGGAAGGGAGATGGGATTGGCAGTTGAGGGAAACTGCTAGGGAAGGGAGGGGCATACCCCATCAACAAGGGTACCTGCATAATCAATATTTGTATACCTGACCCTGAATTTTACCACACATCTTTGTAATAAATAATAAATAAATGTAATTAAATACATAAACTGACATAAAAATAAGAACCACATGATTATCTTATTGGACGCAGAAAAAACTTTTGATAAGATCCAGCATCCCTCTTGATAAAAACCCTCAAACACCTGAGTATAGAAGAAACATACCTCAAAATAGTAAGTACCATCTAAGATAAACCCACAGCTAACATTTTGCTAAATGGACAGAAACTGGAAACATGGAAACATTTCCCCTGAACTGGAATAAGACAAGGCTGCCCACTCTCACCCCTCTTGTTCAATATTGTGTTGGAAGTCCCAGCTCAGGCAATTAGACAAAAGAAGGAAATCAGGGGCATCCAAATAGGAAAAGAGGAAGTCAAGTTAACCCTCTTTGTTGATGTTATAATCCTATACCTTGAATATCCAAGAGAATCTGTCAAAAACATGCTTGCACTGATAAAGGACTTTGGCAAAGTCTCAGGGTACAAAATAAATGTGCAAAAGACAGTTGCATTGCCATACACCAACAACAAGCAGGTAGAACCCATATTAAAAGCACAATCCCATTCACAATAGCCACACATACAAAAAATGAGATACCTCAGCATCTTCCTAACCAGAGAAGTGAAAACCCTTTACAATGAGAACTACAAAACCTTGCTCAAAGAAATCCAAGAAGACACAAAGAAATGGAAAAGTATTCCATGCTCATGGATAGGAAGAATCAACATTGTTAAAATGTCTATCCTACCAAAGGCAATCTACAAATTCAACGCAATGCTCATTAAGTTACGAGCAACATTCTTCCCAGACCTAGAAATGACAATATGGAAATTCATATGGAAACATAAACGACCATGAGTAGCCAAAACACTCCTTAGCAAAAAGAAACAAAGCAGGAGGTATCACAACTCCAGACTTCAAACTTTACTATAAGACTATAGTAACCAAAACAGCCTGGTATTGGTATAAGAACAGGTATATAGACCAATGGAAAAGGATAGAGATTCTGGAAGCAAAGTCTCAATTTTTCAACCAACTCATTTTTGACAAAGCCTCCAACAACAACCACTGGGGAGAGGAGAACCTATACAGTAAATTGTGCTGGGAAAACTGACTGACCACTTGCAGAAGATTGAAACAGGACCCCTACCTATCACCATACACAAAAATTAACTCTAAATGGATCAAAGACCTAAATGTAAAACCTCAAACTATAAGAGTCTTAGAAAATGCAGTAAACACCCTTGTGGAAATTGGAACTGGCAACTAATTCCTATTCAGAACCTTACATGTCCACACCTTAAGAAATAATACAAGTGGGACCTTATTAAACTTATGAGCTTCTGAAAAGGAAAAGAAACCATCAAGAGAGCAGGGAGACAGCCCACAGAATGAGAAAAAAATATTTTTTACTGTATATCTGACAAAGGCCTGACACCTAGGATCCACAAGGAACTTAAACACACAGAAGGGGGGAAAAAGCCCCATTAAAAAGTGGACAAAAAACATGAACAGCCACTTCTCAAAAGAAGATATATGGGCAGTCAATAGACACATGAAAAAGTGCTCAACCTCACTCATCATCAGAAATGCAAATCAAACCACATTGAGATACCACCCAACCCCAGTAAAAATGGCCATCATTAATAAAACAAGCAACAACAGATGCTGGCAAGGATGTGGTTAAAAATGAACTATTCTACACTGCTGGTGGAAATGCAAACTAGTGCAACCTCTTTGGTAGACAGTGTGGCGATATCTGAAAGAACTAGAAATTGACCTTACATATGACCCAGCAATTTTTGTATTGGTAATATACCAGAGGAACTCAGATCATTCTCCAAAAAAGATACCTGCACATGTATATTTGTTGCAGCTCTATTCACAATACCAAAAACATGGAACCAACCATGCTATCCATTGAAGCTGAACTGGATTTTTAAAATGTGGTATCTATACACAATGGAATATTATGCAGTCATAAAGAAGGACATTCATATGGACTTTGCACCAACTTAGATGGATTTCGAGTCTAATATACTCAGTGATCTATCACAAAAGCAAAGAACAGAGTACCATATGTTCTCACTGATAAGTGGAACTTGAACAAGTATAATGCTTTAAGAACATGATGGGCAGTAGTGGAAAACTGTCAGGGGAGGTGAAGTGGGATTGGCAGTTGAGAGAAACTGCCAGGGGAGGGAGGGGCCTACCACATCAACAAGGGCACCTGCATAATCAACGTTTTTATACCTAACCCTGAATTGTACACCACATCTTTATAATAAAAATAAATAAATAAAAAGTGTTACATAGTTTTTCTTTGCTTCTATGTGCATATATATATATAGCATATCTTAAGTATTTTATGTTTTTGATTAACCGACTTTATTTTTAGAACAGTTTAGGTTTGCATTAAAATTAAGTAGAAAGTTTAGAGTTCTTATATAGTCTCTCTCTTACAACCTTCACCCCCCCAAACACACACACACACACACACACACACACACACACACACATACACACACAAAAAAAACCCAAATTTCCTCCTATTATTAACCTCTGGTATTAATGTAGTACACTTGTTACAATTGATGGCCTAATATTGATATATTATTATTAACTAAAATCCATAGTTTACATTGGGGTCCACTTTGTATTATACATTCCATGCGTTTTGGCAGATGCATAATGACTTGTATCAACCATTAGAGTATTACACAGACACGTTTCACTATTGTAAAAATCTTGTGTCCCCCATTTATTTCTCTCTACCTCTTTCTGAACCCTTGATGACTACTAATTACAAGCTTGTCTTTTACATAAAGTTATATAATTGGAATCATAGAGTATGTTGCCTTTTCCGATTTGCTTCTTTCACTTAGTAGTATTCATTGAGGCTCCTTCATGTCTTTCATGACTTGATAGCTCATTTGTTTTTACCAGTGAATACTATTCCATTGTCTGGATGTACCACACTTTGTTCACCATTCACCTACTGAAGACATCTGGGTTGCCTTCAAATTTTAGCAATTATAAATAAATATTTATGTGCAAGATTTTATGTGAACATATTTTACAACTCTTTTAGGTATCTTAAATATTTTCTTCTCTCTCTATCCCATTATTATTTTATATTCACGCTATTGTAAGTTAATTTTCTAATTTACTACTTAGGTAACAGAACATTAAATGAGACTGGAAAAAATGTGGGAGTTAATATAGCTACGTATTGATAAAATTACTGTTGGAAATGTGTGCCTTCTTATTTTCAGAAGTTTGAATTTTTTTTTTCTTTTGACAAGGATAGTTGTATCTTGTCAGATAGAAACAGGGCGGTTTTGTTTTTACATGGAAGTTTTAATGTGTATTACTTCTTCCTATGAAAGCTGAGTAACTGAAAGGGTGGATTGGGCTAACTATCAATTTACTGCCTCTCAAAACCAAATTCACTCCCCTTTCTAACTTGTGATACCAGAGCTGGACTCAATATTTCTTCCCTGCTGGATGGTGCAGATAGACTTTTTTAATAGAGGAAACTGACAGGACACTGAAATTCAAAGCAATGTGCGTTTCTGGTGTGCTTTATTTCCTCTTGTGGTGTGGGTGCCAGAGAGTCAGTCTGTGAGAGCACCAGTGGTGCTGAATTTTCAGTGGGGTCACCCTGTAGCCCAGCAGAACACTTCTTGTGGATCTACTCTAGCACAATGGCACTTTCAAGTGAACTTGACCATGTAGTGTGCAG
This sequence comes from Tarsius wallacei, assembly GCA_963574415.1. Lineage (NCBI taxonomy): Eukaryota > Metazoa > Chordata > Mammalia > Primates > Tarsiidae > Tarsius > Tarsius wallacei. The sequence goes on from CAUYQG010022447.1 coordinate 6,628, forward strand.
TTTCTGAGGACTAATCTGGTCCATTTTCATCTTTTCACAAGTTTCCCAGGCATTCATTGGTCACTGCTGCAGACTAGCTCCACATGCTGTGAGAGACTCCTTTGCCACAGGTATGATGTTTATTAGTGTGGCAGCCACACCGCCTCCAAAAGTGTCTGCTTGTCAGCCTGAGAAGAGTGTGCTGTTATATATTCTTAGTTTCTTCTATGTTTTCTCTTGCTCATTTTTAGATGTGAAAGCCCCTCCCTTCCCTTCTTGAAAACTCCATTCCCCCCTTTTTAGTAGCTTAAAACCTTTTACTAGTTACTACTTATTTATAATAAAATGTTCCTTTTGAATCACTGATACGGTTCTTATCTCTTGAGTGGATCCTGACTAATACACTTGCATTGAAATAAGTTGTAGATTGAATAAATCCTACTGAATACTCCTGCTTCACAAATTAGGATGAGTACTGTTGAATACATATAAATAATACTTACTTTATAAAATATTATATGTCAATAATAAATATAAAAGAATCTTAAATTTTCTATAAAATTGAGTACTTTTGTACCATTCTATTTCTAAATAAATATGTGTAACATTCAGATGCTGAAGGTTTATTAGTGACTGACTTCTTCTTTGTTGGCCAAAATTATGGAACTGATTATTATTAATTGCCAAATTATTGTTTCACAGAACTGTGATACAAATATAAGAACATGTTGACTTTTATCTCAGTTTCTCTATTTATGATTATTTGCTTTTGTTTCAATCTTTGGCTAGTGAATACTAAGTAATGTGAACAAAGAAATGCATAAAAATTTGACTCAGTATTCATTGCATATTGCCAATTTAAGAAAAAGATATTTGCCTACAGGGTCACCTCAGCCTGAATTGACAATAAAATGTACACATTTACTATGCATTTAATTAAGATAGAAATTAGTACAGGGATAATCTTTTCTTCACAAAAGAGGTTGTTGTTGGCAGAGGTTAACAGCTTCTTTAGATAACAAATCAGTAAACAGTGCCAAAGTGTTTATTATTTTTTTGTAGTATCAGCATAGGGATTTTTAATGTAAGCATAAAGCTTCCCACATCAACATTCTGCTGTTCAGTTTTATGTATCAGTATCTGTTTTGCTTGTGAACAATGATCATTTCTCTTTAACATTATTTATGCATCGCTTTGCAAAGTATGTGTATATGAAAAGTAATGTTTGTTATTGGTCCACTTAAATTTTTTTTTTCTCAGAAGTATTAACATGGATCATGTTAAAGTCTGATCAAGGTATTTTGAGCCAAATCTGTGGATTTGGTTCTATATTGTACTTTTTATTTTCTATGGCTCCTTGGATTATTATTATTATTGTTATTATTATTAATAGTCAATATAACACTGGATAATCAAAAGGTTCCTTTAAAAAATAGACTCCAGATTGGCTATCTGCAGGTCTTTAGTTAAATATAGAATGCTTTTTCAGAAACCATGAAGTCCCCCACTTCTCTATTGCTGGACAGCTACAAGTTTAAGATGATAACCAAAGTTCTGGATAAAATCTTAAGTAGGGTCATGGAAACTTGAAATCTATAAGATTGTCAAACTCAGAACTTAGTAACATCTATTATTACATGAATGTGATGTAGTACACTAAAAACCCGTGGAACTATTAATATGATGCATGCCTTCTAGTATCAAAAGTCAAAAATACTTATCAGCAATAAAACTATGGATTTAATACAGAAGTTAGATTAAAGTTTACACTGAAGTTAAAGCTATATCCTTTCCTCATCCTTATACTGTAGGGAGAATTGTAAAAATATATTTCTACTTTTCTTCTTTGATAATGTAGAACATGAAATAATGCTACATTCCACCCAAATAAGATTTCTAAAGAAAAGTTACAACAAGGGAGAAATATTTCTTAGAAAGATTGTTTGCTAAATGCCATGTTGTAATTTGTGAATAATCTATACAGTACTAACAATATAATTATACTATTATTCTTTACCACATATTCTCTTTTGCATTGTAAATTAATTACAAGATGTTTATCACTTGTGCAATAATCATGAGCGAATGGGAAAGAAAATTCTCACAAGAGCATTTTTAATGAGAACGATTTAATCAAATAAGAAATGTTATAAAGACAGTAATTGTTCAAGCTTGAATAGGAAAACGGAGCAACTCTTTGTAATTTACGTAAAGGTATTGATAGATGTGTTATTATATGCTTCGCAATACATGAAAGTAAATTAAAGTAACACTTCGATTTGTAACAAGAACATGAGCAATAAAAGTAAAATATGTGTGCATGTGCTTGCTTAATATAGACTCACATTTAACTGTTTGTTACCTATTAACATATTTGCTTGTGGCAAATTTCATTTTTACAGTAAAATCTCATCTAAAGGAACTTATTTTACTTAATTAGTTTTACAGAAAAATTGAACAGAAAGTAAAGACAGTTTCCACACCTTCCCTTATCTTCCACCCTCTGCCAGTTTCCCTAATGGTAATATCTTGGATTAGCATGGTACATTTGTCATAACTGATGAGTCTATATTGATACATTAGTATTAACTAAAGTCCATAGTTTACATTAAGGCTCATCCTTTGCGGTGACAAATGAAGAATGACAGGTATACTCCATTAGAGTTCTATGCAAAATAGTTTCACTGACCTGAAAATGCCATGTGCTTCACCTGTTTCTCTCTCCCTACCCCTGCACTCCCTATCCCTGATTTTGCTTTGGTGTTTTATTTAGAAACTCATCATCACATTCAAGATCACCTAAATTTTTTCCTACCCTATCTTCTAAGAGTTTTATGATTTTCAGTTTCATATTTAGCCATATGATTTTGACTTATTTTTGTGACTTGTGTAAAGTCATGCTTAGATTCATTTTTCTGCATATGGATTTCCAGTTGTTTAAGCACCCTTTTTCAAAAAGACTATACTTCACTGAATTACATTACTATCTTTTTCAAAGACCAATTAATTATATTTGTGTGGGTGTATTTCTGGAAATACATTTGCTTCATTGATATATATATATAATATATATATATAATATATATAATATAGATATAATTTTTTTTTTCTCTTGTCAATACCATGGTTTTAATTACTGGGACTTGTAAGATTTGAAGTCAGGTAGTATTAGTCCTCCATCTTTGTCCTTACTTGCATATTGTTGCAGTTATTCTGGGTCTTTGCTTTTTCATATAAGTGTTATAAATAATTGGTTAGTATCCACAAAACAGCTCACTGGTATTTTCATTGAGGATTTAGTGCATCTAGTGATCAAGTTGGGAAGAAGCAACATTTTGAAAATATTGAATCTTCATATCCATGTACTGAAATATTTTCCCACTTATTTAGATTTTTGATGTCTTGCAATAGATTTTCATTGTTTTCTTCAAATAGATTCAGTACATTTTTGTTAGATTTGTACATATATATATTTATACATATATATTTCATTCTGGGGAGTGAAAACAGTTTAAAGTATTTTTTAAATTTACTTTAATTTAAAGATGTGGGGTACAATTCAGGGTTATGTATACAAATAATTTTAAGCTTTTCAGTGTTCTTCTTTGGAATTGCTCAACTCAGTTTGTGTACACTATTGTAAGTATGTATTGCCTAACATAAAGGTATTATGTATTTAATTTTAAATTTGAAGTGCTTATTGATGGTATATTTAAAAAATTGACTTTTGTATATTAACCTTATATTCTGTCACTTATCTTTAATACCTATTGGTTCCATAGGGACTTTATTTTTATTGAATATTTTTTAAAAAATCTACATACTCAATCATGTCGTCTGCGAAACAAGACTATTTTTCCTTCCCTATTTGGCCTGTTGATGTGATTGATTACATTAATTGATTTTCTAATATTGAATTAGCTTTGAATCCCTGGAGTAAATCTTATTTCAATGTTATATATAATTCTTTTTATACATTATTGTATTGGGTTTGCCAATATTTTGTTGAGGATTTTTAGATCTATTTTTAGCCTGTCTTGTAATGTCTTCATCTGGTTTTGGTATTAAGGTAATGTTTGTCTCACAGAATGAATTAGGATTTATTCTCTCTGCTCTATTCTCTGGAAAAGATAATAAACAATTGGCATAAATTATTCCATAAAAAACTGTTAAAATCCACCAATGAACTTATCTGAATCTTGAGCTTTGTCTTGTGAAAGGTCATTAATTATTGATTCAATTTTAAAATAGATACAGGTTTCTTTATGTGATATATTCTCCTTGTATAAGTTTTAATAGATTATGTCTTTTAAAAAATTGGTCAATTTTATCTAAGTTATAGAATTTGTGAAGATACTAATAATTTAATTTTTCTTTAGTGTTTATACTCTTTAGTGTTTATCTTTCAAAAAATACATGGATTGTTTTTTTGATTATCAACACACTAATGTATCATTTGTTTGAAACTGAGGTGGAATTCAGTATTATAGATAACTAAATATGCTCACTATGTAAAGGCTAACTCTTTACACTATAAAATAGCATCATTTTACCTATGTTTAATTGAATAATAATTTTTAAAAATCTGTTACATATCTTTTTTTTTTTTAAATCTATGTGGTAAACATGTGTTGTCCTTTCTTTTGTTATGTCAGCATTATCATGATGAATTGGAATGAAATAGTCCTCTAACAAGGAATAACCTCGGGTCTCCACCCAAGCTTTTATACCCTAGTCGGTGATTCCTCTGCCTTTTATCACTGCGACTCGACCTGCTCTTCAGTGTTCTCCCATGTGATAGCATATCACAGTTTGTGTACACAACCAGAATTATATATTGCCCTTGGTTTCCATCTGCCCTCACTAATTTTATTGATGATAATTTAGGGATTCTCTTTGGTAGTGAGGATGGCATTATCTTTTTCTGGAGAGCAAACATTCCAGAAGCTTAAACTTATGGGCCATTTGAATTTTACTCGTAAAAGAATTTCACTGAATTTTAGAGCAGCCCAGAAACCAGTAGAAACATAATTTTAAATGGCTTGTTATGTTCAGCTTATAAATATTTGAATAAATATACAGACTAGAGTATTTAAAGAAGAAACCTTATAATTAACTTATAATTTGTTTATGAATATTTAATCCATTATGAAAATTGATATTATTTAGTTTGTTTTTTATTTGTTTATTATGCTTCTTGTCCCAGTAGTGAAAATCAGTACATTACTTCTTTAAGCACTTGAAAATGTCAGCATTAGCGGAAGTATCAAATCCATCAGGCATAGCAAAGCCTTACATGTTTAGATAGTTCCACATGATTATTTGAAATAAAAATAACACATTCCTGTGCCTAAAACTCAAGGAAAATTCTTATATAATTATAGAGGAAGCTATATCAACTTCCAACAATTTAAATTATTCTCCTTAATGATAAAATGTTTTCATAGACCTTAATATACATAATAAACCTAGATAACTGATATTATAAGCCAGAAATTCCTGTTAAAAAAAACTCTGAAATTGATTTTTGGTAAAACAAATGATAGTCACCATCATGATGGGAGACAACACAAACTTAAAATGACTTATAATGTGGAATTTATACAAGATTTTGTTTTTAAAATGTTAGTATATTACACCACTAAGAATATAATTTGTATGACATTTCTTGAAAACAATGCTTATATAATAATTTTATATTAATCTAGAGAACACTTTATCAATGCCTTTTGTGTGTTTGATTTTGGTATAAACTAATGGGAAGAGCAGCAACATATAGTATAGTTGTGAGTGTTGTTGAGAGTGGAAATAGAGGGTTTGACATGAAGCTTTTCCCCAGGCAATTTCCAGGTGGAGGATCATGATCAATTCAGCTACCAGAAACCTAGGTTCCACTGAGATTCCCTGGAAAATGAGGTCCCATGTGGAGAGAGAACAACAAGCACCAAAGGGACACAGTGTGAGGAAAGGCAAGACCTCGGAAGTAGATCCTGATCTTTCCAACCTCAGTCATTCCACATGGACTGGAGATGAACCACTCAGATAAGGACTTCACAAAAACTGGACTTATAATTATGAACAAATTAGAATAGCTGTTTTAAGCAAGTTAGTTTTGAGGTAACTTAAAATGTAGCAATAGATAACTAGAAGAGATCTCAAATCCATGAACATCTTGGTACACCAAAGCTCTTCATTGAAAATGCCTCTGTGAATTAAAAATATTAAAAATTAAGTCTTAGATGTCATTATTGTAAAACTAATGAGAGAGTATATATATATATATATATATATATATGTTGTAAAATCTTCCTGAGTATTACTTAGCATCTCATAATCTGAGATTTTATTTCTTATGTTGATCATTGAGGTTGAAGTTTCTGATCCTATGTACTTGGTTGTGTCTGAGATTAATTTCCTTCATTTATATGTTTGCCTTTAGTAATGACAATATATAAATCACCATGATTCTAAGTACAAAAAATTATTCAAAATGGAAATAACATTTCTACACTTGAAACTCAATGCAAATGGTAATATAATTATGGAAGAAACTATACCCAATTCCATCAACTTATATTGTTTTCTTTAGTGATGAAATGTAATTATAACTCTTGCTGTGCTCATATATAATAAACCTAGCCATCTGACATTATTAACTGGAAATTACTATTCAGAAACTGAAATAAATCTTTAATAAAATAATTGGTAGTCACAATAGTGTTAGAAAACAACACAAAAGTAAAATGACTTAAAATAACGTTTTAGGGGTAGGAGTTTACACCCTTGTTCCAAAGCTACTCTTTGTGACAGTATATATTTGATATATTGTAACTATTCTTGCCAGAAAGTCACAACAAAGGGTGAAGTGTTCATGATAAAGCAATCTGTCACTCTAAGTAAGTATAAGGAAACTATAAATAATTTATAAAACGATTTCTAGAATAAATTGTAGGTATATATTTTATTAACTCTGCTCATCTATGCTCATCTATTCTCCCAAATATTACTTTTTCAACCAACAAAAATATTTTCCTAATGGTTAGTTTTTTTCAGTCAAAATATATGCATTGAATTTGTTTAAGATGAAACAGGAAGCAAACTTTAATTGAGATTGATTAAGATGAAACAGGAAACAAATTGAAATTGCAAAATATACTACAAAATAGAATGTAGTATATTCTATTATATTAGTATGTGTCTTGTTTCCTATGGTTAAAAATATTTCTAGTTCTTAAGGAATGCACATAAATATTTAAGGGTAAAGGGATATTATATATCAAATTTACTTAAAAAATATACTTTGCCTGTATGATGACCACTTGGATACTTAATGCTGAAATGTGCCCCACATCACTAAAATAAAATAAATCTTAAAAATTTAGAAAAACATTTAAAAAGAAAAATAAAGAAAATGCAGCAACAGTAAACATTCCTGAATCAGAATAAAAGGCATATTTTGTGCTATTTTGCCACTTTTTCTGAACACTGAAGTTTTATAAAAATAAAAAAAAAACAAATTTTATGAAAATCATAATAAATTTTCATTCTATTCTTACACTTATATAGTAAAGTCATGCCATTAAGAAAATAAAAGTACAAAATCAAATCTATCTAGAATTCCATAATACAGTCTTTGATTCGTGGGCTAAATATAGTTTTATACTGGATAACATTATGTGAACTATAGAGTTTGGCAGTTTGTGCAGAGATGAAATGTAGTCAGCTCTCTGTATCTATGGGTTCTATATCCATGAATTGAATCAACCACAAGTAGAAAATATTTGGAAAAAAATGTACCTTTATTGAATGTGTACAGACTTTCATGCCATTATTTCCATGACAATGTAGTATATCTGCTTACATATAATTTGCATTGTTTTAAGAATTTTAAATAATCTAGAGATGATTTAAAGCATAAGGCAGATGTGTGTAGGTTACAAGTAAATACTATCCACCTCATTTCATATCAGAGACTGAAGCATATGCAGATTTTGGTGTCTGTGGGAGATCTGGGAACCAATCCCCCGTGGATACCAAGGGATGACCCTATCTGTCTATCTATCCGTCTATATATCTAAATGCATACACACACACACACACACACACACACACACACACACACACACATATATACTCTTTGAGACACAATTTATGTATAGTAAAATATAGAATCATAAATCCACAGCTTGATGAATTTTTACATGTGTATTTATCTACTGAGTCATAGTTGTATTAGAATATAGAATATTTACAGGATTTTGTAAGCTTTTCTCTTTACTTCTTTTATTCACTTTAACCCTAATGACATTCTCTATCAGCACAGAGTAGTATTATCTCAAAATGAAATTACATTGAAGAGGGTCTGCCTATGCACAACTAGAGGTCCAGGAATGTTTGCTAAAGTAAAGCAGATCTATACTGGCAAAAAAATATGCCATTCATTGAGGTGCTGGGGAAAGTTTCCTGAGTGTTGCTTGTTGAAATGCCGGTGAGACTCACTACGGGGTGTGTAATACTGAGTGTGTTCAGCACTACTACATCATTAGCAACAAAGTCTCATGTAGGTGACCCAGTCATAGGAACAAAAAACAAAAAACAATAACAATAACAACAACAACGACAAACAGCACCAGAATCAGAAGAGTGTTTTTTTCTCCTGGCAGTGTTTCTCCATTACTCTACTGGCAACGTCTAACATAGTACCAACAGACAAAGAAAAAATATTTATAAAATGTAGTTTAAACATTACAAGGTGGTGCTTTTGAACTGTGAAAAGAAAAAAAGAAACAGTAGATTTGAAATGAGATGGATAGAAGTCTGGCACATGCCACACACATTGAGCATGCATCGGGTTATATCAAGCTTCACCACACGGTGGACACAGAATTGTAGAGAACAGAATAAAGGGTAAACCCTAATGCTCAAGCGTTTTTTAAAACCACTGCTTATGCCACATTTGCCGTCATCATATTGTTATGTTGGTCAAAGCAAATTACACAGCCAAGCCTCGAGTCGGTATGTTCCAAGACTGCACAATGGATAGATAAGACAAAGCATGGACAAGTCGTTCCTGCTTACCACATTTATATTATGCCATTCCCTAGTAGACAAGCATGTGCATTGTTTCCAATTTTTTTCATTGTAAATCAAGCATCTGTGAACATTTTTGTATACGTTTTGAATGGTATTAACATTTGCTTCTGTTCCATAATATCCAGGAGAGAAACTCCTGGATTATTAGTTACACATGTATGAAGCTTTAATAGAAAATGGCCAAATTATTTCCAAGTAGCCAACCACTACTGGTAGTGAGAGTTCTACCTGTTCCACATTTTTACATAACACTTGTATGTTCAGTAGTTTTAATTTCAGCTGTTTTTTGGTATATGTACCTACATCTCATTATGTACTGAATTTATATTTCTAGTATAAAGGGATTGGCATCATATTTGGTTTGAAGATACTATTTTGTAAACTGCTTGATAAGTCTTTTGGCCAATTTTTAATATTTGTTTGCCTTTTTTATTTTTAGAAATTTGTTTTGAATATGAGTCCTCTGTAAGGTCAAATCCATGTCTTACATTTTTATTTCATCCAATACATTTACATAATTATAGGTGATGTTGGATTCTTAACAATTATTTTTAGGTGAATACTATAAATTCTCAGACACAGAACTTTCCATGCCAACTCCTAGAATAATTTTGTTGATTATAACTGCTTTTACATAAAATATTTGCTTTGTGAATTATTTTCTCACATAGCTTATTTATACAAATTATGAAAATAACCCACCCACATTATAATCAACCAATCCACTTTATAAGATACATTAAAATTTAAATCTGAATCTAGCATTGTTTTGGAACCACAGTTCTTAAAAAAGGAGAAACACTTTTTATTAGTACACTTATAATCTAGTTTTAATAAAATAAAATGGAAGTGTCTAAAGAATAATGTAAAATTGATATTATACAGTGCTAATTTAGCTGGTGAACATTAGGAGTTCTGTGCTCAAACATGCCAGGCAGCTAGAATAAATGAGAAAAGTTTTATAATAATAAATTTTACACTTATATTCTATTTTTAAAAGGTTGTGTTAAAAATATTTTCTTGCCATTTTGTAGGTAAAACCTTCATTCATAACTTACAGTTTGGTTTTGCTGCCTTTCATCTTTCCCCAGTAATGACGCTTGCGATCAAACAGAAGTATTTAATTGCCAATTGAGCAGCTGTATTCTCCCTCTGTGTCACACCAAAAGTGACAACTATATGCAGATAAGCACATTTTGGAAATTAGTTAATGCTTAATACCTTGGATTTGTTTATTAATTCCAGTATAGGCCTTATTTCATGTTTATGCACGTGATTCATTCACACCATCACTGCTTTTGATCACATTTGAAGTTCATTATTAAATATTGGTGGGTTCCCACATCTATGGACTTCTATCTATCATAGTCAATGTTTTCTTGGTAATACTATTGCCAGGATTCAATCACATGCATTTATTTATTTACTTATTGATTGATCGATCGATTGTCAAGGTCTCACTATGTAGCCCAGGCTGGAATGCAATGATACAATTACGGCTCACAGAAACCTTGATCTCCTGGGTTCAGGTTATCCTTCTTGTCTTAGCCTTCCAAGTAGCTGGGACTACAGGCACATGCCACCATTCCTGGCTAATTTTCTGATTTTTCTGTAGAGATGATATCTCATTTTGTTGCCCAGAATGGTCTCGAACTCCTGGTCTCAAGAAATTCTTCTACCTCAGTCTCCCAAAGTGCTTGGATGATGGGTGTGAGCACAGCGCCTATCATTCAATCCCATTTTATTTCCAAATAAATTATCAGTAAAATTGCTGAGTTGGAATAGTGTCTTATTTATGTGTAAAATAACCTTAGCTCCCACTATCGCAAGACTATATGAATCCTGAATTGAGCCAATGATTAAGCAGGCAATACATATTTTTACTCAGAAGAATAGATCTTATAAGTAGCATTGCTCTCCAGAGTAGACTTCTTTTTTTAATTTTTAATTTTAATTTTAATTTTTAGTTGGACTCTTTCTGTCGTCCAGGCAGTAGTGCAGTGACATACATACAGCTACCTCAGCATCAATCTGCCAGGCACCGGTGATCCTTCAGCCTCAGTCTTCCAAGTAGCTGGAACTATAGGCACACATTACCACACCTGGCTAATTTTTGATATATTGTAGAGACAAGGTCTCGCCAAGTTTCCCAGGTTGGTCTTGAACCTGTAGACTCAGGCAATCCACTCGCCTCAGCCTCCCAAATTGCTGGGAATACAGGCTGAACCACCAAGCCCAGCCGGCCTAGACTTCTTTTAAACATGATTATGATGACTGACAATGTATCAAGAGTTATGAACATCACTTTTATTTCATGGTATCAATTTTGCTAAAGCCTTCAAGAATAGAGACTGGTATTTGGTATCTGACTACTGCAGAGCAAACAATTTCCTATCAGAGAAATGTATATTTTCTTTTACATTTGCAGGAGAAAACTATTTTAGGAGATTGATAATGTAGTGACATTGTATGCTTCATACTGAAAACTTTATACTTCTACCAACTTACCTTTTGAGCTTTCCAACTTATCTTCTCACTTCCCACTTGAAAAAAAAATTAAGTTGAACGATATAAAGCACGTTTCAGTGTAGGTTATATATATCTCGATATATATCTCTCTATATATATCTATATCTATCTATCTATCTCTCTCTCTCTATATATATATATATAGAGAGAGAGGTAATGCAAAGAGTGATGCAGTATATATTATTAAAATCATTGAGGGAGTTTTAAAACTGAAAATTCCAGTAACCATGCATTGTAGAGCAACTGATTCTGGACAACTGATTCAGAAAATCTGAGGGGTACATGGAAGTCTGCATTGGTAACAAGCTTCTAAATGAATCTGATTCATACTAATATTTGATACACCCCTGCTAGTGAACTTAAACATCTCATGTTTAAATCTTAGTGCACAATAAATTTAGCATTTGTTGAATTGCAGGGTATTTTAAAAAGGCATGCTAAAAATGTTTGAATGAGAACATAATAAAATAAATAAGTATTCTTTCTTCAATGCCTAGCTAAAGTGCATAAATCTTTATGAAGATGTAACATTGAATTTCTAATTTTAAGGAAGAGAGCAATTTAATAAGCCTATCACTTTAGAAATATATATGTCTCTTTAGTTTGCCTATCAAAAATGATGAAAGCAATTAATGTTAAAAAATAATATAAGATAGAAACAGTTTGTGCAGTCTAAATTTAACGTTCTGGAATTATTAGAAATAATCACAAAAATAATATGTATGGATTCTGGTGCTATTTAAGATAGACTACTCATATTTCCATAACCTTTTCTCTGCCATTAATTACAGAAAAAAGTTCTGAACAAAATATATAAAGTAACTCCTACCAAACACTGAAAGGTAGATAAGAGCAGGCAGACAAGGTAGGGAGCTCAAGACTCTTAGAAACAGCCTAGAGATGAGTTTCCTAGAGCTGTATCCTCTGCATCCTAAATATGGTTTAGGCTCTGGTGTAGACCTAAATTGGAACTGCAAATGTGTGAAGATGAGAGAAACTTCAATAGAAGTTTGCTTTCTCTGACCAAAGGACCAACAGCAGGATCACTTACAATGGTGCCTATTTGAGTTATCAGAGCCAGCTACAAAATGGCAAAGGCTCCACCTAAAAGCAAGTCATCTTCAAGTACTTTCATCTCTTTCAACTTTTAAATTTTTTATGTTAGAATTGTGGGGTACAATTCAGGGTTAGGTATACAAATATTCATTATGCAGGTACCCTTGTTGATGAGGTGTGCTCCACCTTTCCCCAGGCAGATTCCAACCACAGCCAATCCCACACTCCCACCCCTCCCACTCCCCTGCAGTTTCCCACTACTGTCAATTATTTTCTTATAGTATTACAATAGTTGTTCAAGGTCCACTTATGAATGAGAACATGTGATACTCAGTTCTTTGTTTCTGTGAAAGATCACTCAGTATTATAGACTCTAAGTTCATCCAGGTTGCTGCAAAGTTCATGATCTTGTTCTTCTTTACGACTGCATAATATTGCATTGTGTATATGTACCACATTTTTTATATCCATATGACCCTGCAATCCCCCTACTGGGAATATACCCAGAAGAACTCAAATCACTCATAAAAAAGATACCTGCACATATATGTTTATCACTACATTGTTCACAATAGCAAGAACATGGAACCAACCATGCTGCCCATCAAAAGAGGACTGGATTAAAAAATGTGGTACTTTTGTCTTTTAAGTACTTACATAGAAATAGAACATTCCCTTTCTGTTCATGTGACAGAATTTTATGAGATACTGTACTCCAGTCTGCCTGCAAAGACGAGTTTGATACCCCTCCCCATGGAGTTTCAGAGGTAGCTCCCCTGCCCCCCACAGACTTTCAGAGGATGCCCCCGTAGAGCAAAAGAGACCTTTCATTAACCTCTATTCTCTAAGTCCCATAGAGACAGTTGTGGCCATGCATGATCTTTTGTTTTTCTGCAAGGAATTATAACCAGGTACAAGAAGTACATGGCAGTGAGGAGAGACTAAGGCCCTGACTTTTAGGCCAGAACACCAGGAAATGGTGCCGCTGAGAATCTGAGAGTAGGGGAGAACAGAAGAAGGGCTAGAAGCAGAGGTAGAGAAAAACAGACTTTAAGTCACTGTATTATGTTGTAAGTCATCTCCAAGCTACATGTGACCTGCTGAAGTCAATCCATGAAAAGATTTCAGAAATGAAATATAGTGTAATCCACTGCCTGGGTCCCAGAAAGGCTTTTGAGAGGTGCTCATGTGTGTCCAATAGAATAGCATTGCAAAATATTTTAAAAACAACACTGACCTGGGAAACACATCCCGCAGAATCCAGATCAGATTGTGAGGTGGAAAGCCTTCTAAAACAAACAACAAACTATATCAGTACTCTCAGGAAGATTTATGGAGATCTCAGAGTCACATAATATAGTGTGAAAAATTCCCACAATACAATCCAAACTACATGACTAATGAAGGAAGGGAAACCCTCAACAACTTTTAAGAAAAAAACAAATCAACCGAAACCAACAATAAGACTCATGTGTTCAATAATCAGGCAGTGATTGCAAGCAGCTATTATAACCATGGTCTAAGAAGCAAATAACTTGTGGCGGGAGGTGAAAAACAAACAACAGATGTTCTCAGCAAACAAATAGAAGCCAGAGAGAACCAAAAAAAAAAAAAATCTGAAGTAAAAAAAGGGAGGACTTAATAGAAGAGTGGAGATGATAGAGGAAAAAGTTGTAAAACTTAAAGATAGATCAGTAGAGACCATCCAGTATAAACAACAGAGAAAAGAAAATTAAAAACATAAAAGGAGCAGGTCTCAGCTATCTTGAAAATTCCTCACATTTGATAAAAGACATAATTTGACATCTAAGGAATTCAATGAATTCCAAAGGAATTCAATGAATTCCAAACAGACAAATCAAATAAAATAACATACAGATACATCATAATCAAGTTGATAGAAACCAAAGGAAAATAACATGACTGGAAAGTATTCTCAATAAATAAAAACATTACATAGAAAAAATAATTATTTGACTAAATATGAAGTTATCATGCAAACCAATATAGGCCAGAAGAAAGTGTCAAACCATATTTAAAGTCTAGAAAAAAAAGGTTTTTGCCAACCCCAAATCCTGTGTTAAAATAAGTGAAAGGAAGTTTTTTTAGGTGGAAGAGAAATAGTAGCAGAAGAAAACTTCGGACATCATTAGTGAAGAAAGAGAAACTTGAGTGACAGGCTTTATTTACATGTTTTATAATACATTGCATAATATAAATAAGAAAGTAGCACCTTTGTAGTTAAAAATATACCTAAAAACAGTTTATGTTGACTTGAAAACCTGGGAAGAGAGAGTAGAGAAGAAACCAGAATTGTTTCTTTTGTTTTCCAGGGAAATACAACCTATCAGAGTAATCTTACTCCTCTACATTACACAAGAGTAGTATTTAAGCTGAAAAAAACAGAATGTAGATAACATATTCACTTAAGAAAATACTCGCTAATTTAGAATGCCATTTGAACATTATGGTTATAGGAGAAAAATGTGAATATACATTTCCACTCTTTCTTATCTGTTCTTACTTGTCTTTTAGAACTTCATATAGTCAAAGAACAAAACAAGAAGTAGGAAAATTACTACTCACTTAGGTACAAATTGGTGTCATCTATTTTAAGAAAAAATATATTGCAGTAGCAAAAATCTACTTAAAACATTTGGATATCAACAAAGAAAATGCTTTCTGTAGTTGTAAAATGTGTAATAGGACATTTGGTCCGAAAAAGTACAGGATAATCTTATTAAAAACACGAACAGATATGAAACAATCTGGCAGTTTTAGAATAATCTAGATGAAATTGTGCCTACTGGCATTCTTTTTCTTTTTTTTAAACCTTCACCAGGAAAATAAAGTAAAATAAAATAAAATAAAATAACATTCAGGGAGTAATTTGTAAACTAAAGTTCTCTAAATCTAAAAATTATTGGTATTATCATGTTTTTAAATTAAATTTTTTTTATGATTTTATTTTTTAGGTGGAAATTATGTAAAAGAAATAAAATTATTATGTGGGATCATATTGCAAAAGCATTTGCATTACACTGACTAAGTTGTAAAATAATCACAAAATTTCTAGTTTTGTCTTCTTATTGCAGATAGAAATTGCAAATTTGATATCCCATTAGTGCATTGAGAATAAATACATGCCTCTATTCTGGACTGTATTTTTCATTTTTAAAATAAAAACCATTATTTTTAGTTACAAGTCAAGATGTGTATTCTACTTTATTAGCATGCAAATTTAAATACTTCTTTTTTTTTTTTTTTTCTTTTTTGAGTTGGAGTCTCACTCTGTTGCTCAGACTAGAGTGCAGTGGCCGCTCCCGGCCACTGCAACCTCGACCTGCTGGGCTCTGGTGATCCTTCCACATCAGCCTTTCAAGTAGCTGGAACTACAGGTGCGTGCTACCACACCCGGCTAATTTTTGATTTATTGTAGAGATGAGGTCTCGCCAAGTTGCCCAGGCGGGTCTCGAACCTACAGGCTCAGGCAAGCCACTCACCTCAGCCTCCCAAGTCGCGGGATTGCAGGCTGAGCCACCGAGCCCGGCTCTTATAGTATTATGATAATTGTTCAGGGTCCACTTATGAGTGAGAGTGTGTAATACTCAGTTCTTTGTGTCTGTGTTAGATCACTGAATATTATAGACTCTAAATCTATCCAAGTTGCTGCAAAGTTCATAATTTTGTTCTTTATGGCTGTGCAATATTCGAAGTGTATATGTACCACGTTTTTTTTTATCCAGTCCAATTTCAATGGGCAGCATGGTTGGTTTCACGTTTTTACTATTGTGAATAATGCTGCAGTTAACATGCATGTTCAGGTATCTTTTTCATAGTGTGATTTGAGTTCCTCAGGGTATATTCCCAGTAGGGGGATTGTGGAGTCATATGCAAGGTCGATTTTTAGATCTTTTAGGAATCGCCAAACTATTTTCCATAGAGGATGTACTTGTTTACACTCCTATCAACAGTGTAAAAGTGTTCCCTTTTTGCCTCATCCTCTCCAGCGTCTGTTATTTTGTGAGTTATTGATGATGGTTATCCTAACTGGATTTGGTGGTATCTCAGTGTGGCTTTAATTAGTATTTCTCTGATGGTTAGTGAGGCTGAGCATTTTTTCATGTATTTGTTGACTGTTCATATGTCATCTTTTGAGATGTATGTATTCATATCTTTTGCCTACTTTTTAATAGAGCTGTTAAGGCTACAATAATGAAAACAACCTGATATTGGTACAAGAACAGGCATATAGACCAGTGGAACAATACGGAGATTCTGGAAACAAAATCTTTATTTCTCAACCAACTCATTTTCGAGCCTCAACTAACAACCACTGGGGAGAGGACAACTTATTCAGTAAATGGTACTGGGAAAACTGACTGACCCCATGTAGAAGATTAAAACAAGATCCCTACCTATCACTATACACAAAAACAGCTCTAAATGGATAAAAGACTTAAATGTAAAACCTCAAACTAGAAGAACATTAGAAAACACAGGAGACACCCTTATGGAAATTGGAACTGGCAATCAATTTCTGATCTAAACCTCAAATACCGATGCCATAACATAAGACAGACAAGTGGACCTCATCAAAATGAAAAGCTTCTGCAAAGCAAAAGAAACCATCAAGAGAGCAGGGAGAAAGTCCAGAGAATGGAAAAAGATATTTGCTAATTGTTTATGTGACAAAGACCTAACATCTAGGATCTACAAGGCATTCAAACATGCCAAAAAGGAATGTACTTGGAATAATGTATGTGGAATGTCTGTTTATCTTACAGATGAAGACATAGAAGGAATGGTTCGAAATATTGTTTGAAAATGTACTAAATGTATTGGTAAAAATTAAAGATATGGAAATCTTACTATTGGATACAAACTTAGGAAATACAAAATAACCACTATGGATTTATCACTCAGACAATCTAATGTTGTCCCAAGTATATAAATTGGAAATTGGGGGAGAGTTTCATGTTACAAGTGTGAATAAGGTGATGTAATTATGGCCTGCCTCTGCTGTGTTCTCAAAAAATTAGTTTTCCCTAGAAAAGTTAAAAGTTCCATAACTGATTTTCTTAGGCATCAAAAAGAATGGAATGTCCTTAGTAAAGAGGCAGGGAGGATATGGGATTGATCCAAGGGAAATTCTGAATGGGTTTTCACTATGGTTTAAGTAACCTACTAATAAGATGCAAGTGTTTGTGTATAAATATATGCCAAGACTCTACCTTTTCTTTTTTTCTCAATAAATATTTATTGAAAATACATCTTCAGAACTTTCATTTATCTGAATATCTTTTTTTAAATTATAAAATTGTGAGGTACAATTCAGGGGTAGGTTTACAAATGTTGATTATGCAGGTACCCTTGTTGATGAGGTATGCCCCTCACTCCTCTAGCAGTTTCCTTCAACTGCCGATCCCACCCCTTCATCCCTGACAGTTTCCCACTGCTTCCAATCCCTTTCTTATAGTATTATAATTGCTCAAGGTCTGATTTATGAATGAGAACACATGGTACTCTGTTCTTTGTTTCTGTGATAGATCACTGAGTATGATGGACGCTAAATCCATCCAAGTTGCTGCGAAGTCCATAGGTTTGTCCTTCATAATGGCTGCATAATATTCCATTGTGTGTATGTACCACATTTTTTTAGCCAGTCTAGTTTTGATGGGCAACATGGTTGGTTCCATGTTTTTGCTATAGTGAATAGAGCTGCAACAAACATACATGTGCAGGTATTGTTTTTGTAGAATGATTTGAGTTCTTCTGGGTATATTCCCAATAGGGGAATTGCTGGATCATACAGAAGGTCAATTTCTATGTCTTTCAGAAATCATCACACTGTCTTCCAAAGAGATTGTACTAATTTGCATTCCCACCAGCAGTGTAGAAGCATTCCTTTTTCTCTGCATCCTCTCCAGCATCTGTTGTTGTTTGCTTTATTAATGATGGACATTCTTACTGGGGTTAGGTGGTATCCATTAATAAGTGGGCAAAAGACATAAATAGACACTTCTCAAAAGAAGATATACAGGCAGCCAACAGACACATGAAAAAGTGCTCAGCCTCACTCATTATCAGAGAAATGCAAATCAAAATCCCATTGAAGTACCACTTAACTCCAGTAAGGACCCAGTCTTATACAAAGTTAGAGGAAAGAACCTATTTAAATCCTTCAGATCATCTTGGGCCATTTGCTTATCTCATCACAAGACATGACTAAACTAAATTTGTGTTTTAGGAATGCAAATACATTTTTAAAAAATGGATGGGGATAAAGAAATACTGGAAACAGTGTAGTAAAAGTCAAGGGTATGAACTAGACATGGAGACTTAAAGTTTAGGATGATGTTAAGACATATTTCTTGGCTAGAATCCACAAGAATTGGTAATAATTGTTATGCAAATAAGATAAAGGCGATCAGAAGTAGAAGATAAAGGAATTTCGCTCAGGAATTGTTCAAATAAGAAACACTTAAAAGTGTCATGTTTATGAGGGAAAATATAATTTTCTCTCCTTTTTAAAATAGACACACAAGGGAGGACCCATAAATATAATTTATTTATTAAAAATTGTGCATTTATTCTTACATGTTTAAACTTCAGTCACCTTCAAAGAACTCTGTTTGATGCAATACACTGATTGAATCACTTTTTCCACTGCACAAACTCAATTTTGAACTCAATTTTGATGTCT
>CAUYQG010022450.1:0-40957 GCA_963574415.1 Tarsius wallacei
TTTTTGAGTTGGAGTCTCACTCTGTCGCTCAGACTGGAGTGCAGTGGCCGCTCCCGGCCACCGCAGCCTTGACCTGCTGGGCTCCGGCGATCCTTCCGCCTCAGCCTTCCAAGTAGCTGGAACTATAGGCGCGCACTACCATGCCCGGCTAATTTTTTTGATTTTTATTGTAGAGATGAAGTCTCCCCAAGTTGCCCAGGCAGGTCTCAAACCCGCGGGCTCAGGCAGTCCACTCACCTCAGTCTCCCAAAGCACGGGATTACAGGCTGAGCCACCAAGCCCAGCCAATTTTGAACTTTCTAGTGGCCACATTCATGAAAGCAAAAAGACATTAACCTTAATCATGTATGTTATTTAACCCAACGTATCCAAGACTACCATTTCAACATGCAACCAATATGAAAAGTTAATGAGTTATTTTACTAGGTTTTTTGGGACTAATGTTGTGTGTATTTTATACTTCCAGCCCATCTCAGTTGCACTGGGCTCAATTTCAACTTGGGGTGAATTTCCAGAGCTCAGTAGTTGGGGCTAACGGCCACACTATCAGGCAGCTCAACCCTAGACACTAAACCTTCCCAAGACTGGAACTAGGATATGACAGAGAAGGTTCCTGGGGACCCAAATGAAGGAGGCACTCACTCTCGGGCACCACAGAGAGTGGGCATCTCTGTAAATGTCACCCCTAAGACCCTGAAGCTCTGTCAAGGGTCTTGTCGTCGTTTCTCTGCTTTTTTAATTTGTCATCCAATTTAACATTTCAATGCAATCATATTATTCATCTTGTCCTTTGTGGTCATGTTTTTTTGTGAATTGTTTGAAAGCTCCTTCCTATTCAAAGACCATAAAGATATTCCTCTATATTTCATTCTAAAAGCTTCAAAGTTGTGTTTTTAATAGTTAAGTCTTTAATTCACCATGGTCTTTGTTT
This sequence comes from Tarsius wallacei, assembly GCA_963574415.1. NCBI lineage: Eukaryota > Metazoa > Chordata > Mammalia > Primates > Tarsiidae > Tarsius > Tarsius wallacei. Next base: position 932 of record CAUYQG010022450.1, read on the forward strand.
TTGTAGATGATATATTACAGAAATCTAATTTTACTTTTTTTTTTTTGCATGGCAAGCCAACTTTCCTAGCGCAATTTATGGACAAATCCATTCTTTTCCGATTGATTAGTAACACCATGCTTGGGGATGTCCCAGTTTCCCATAATTGCATGAATGCATTTTTGAGTTTGGTTCCACTGGTCTAGCCATCCGCTTTGGCCTCAAGGCTGCAGTCTTATATTTTGTAGGAAAGAAACCCTCCTCTTCCCCTCCAAAACTACCTTGGCTATTCTTGATTAACAAGCTCCACTTTAAAAAATCAAATTCAGTTATCAGTCCTCCTAGAATGCGTGGAAGAAGACTGTGCAAAACACCAGACCACAGGTCACGAGAGGACACCCTAAGACGACATACTCCCGCTGCCAGGAACAGGCATTTGTTCCTCCTCGCAGAGAGGGACCAGGAAAAAAAAGCTGCTGTTGAGAGTTGTTGACTCAATAACATTGGGCTATAAATAATAAGATGAACTCACAGAGAGTCTAGCAGAAAAACAAACTGTTGGAAGCTCACCATCCCGTGTGTTTCTCTGTCCCAAATAACCCTGCATGTTCCTCAAAAACACCCCCAACAACAGTCTCCGTTCTCTCTCACTTGTCCTCTATGTTAGCGTGCACAGGATACAGACTCACTAAAGAATGGACATGGACCATGAAGGAGCTGGGGAGGGCAGACAACAAAATTCAGAATAAAAACAAAGAACCAGGACAACTTGGTTGCTTGCTCACTAGGGGTGTCCCTACCAGCTGTAGATGAAAGTTACAATTTCTCTGCCTTCTCACCAATACCCAGTAACTTTCCATTTGCACCAATCTGAAGTGTATTGACTGTTACTGTGTTTTTAACATGCATTCCTGGTTGCCAATAGGATTGAACATCTTTCAAGAGGTCTACTGGCCCACCTGGATTTCCTCTTTCATGAGTGATTCACTTACAATCTTACCCACTTTCGCTGGCTTGTTTGCCTTTTCCTTATTGGTCAGTCTGAGTTCTGTATATACTCGAGGTTATCGACTTCTTCCTGCCTCTTGGTAACATGGCATATTCCCGCCCGTTTTGAATTCAGTTCTGCCGTGACCATCTGTTCAGCTTTAAGTAGTGACATGTTAGTGAAATGGCACGGGTCGTGTCCAGGTGTTAGCTTCAAGAGACAGTGTCTGATGAGCTACGTTCCCTTTTCTCTGCCTTGACTGTCCTTGAAGCTCAGACATGGCACAGTTCTCAGTCTGGGCCTCTCGGGGAGGACGGAGAGAACAGAGCCCTGTCTGGGCCCTAGCCCTACCCCAGCCGACGGCCAAGAACATGAGGGAACAAGAAGCAAACCTTTGTTATTTTTAGCCGCTGAGACTTGGAGTTGTCTGTTATCACAGTAGACATAAATATTCAGGATAAGCTGTATCTATTTTATATATATAATAGAAATATATATGTGCATGTATTTATATACCTGTATATGCCTATATATTTGTATATAATTATATATCTATATATTTTTGTGCATATTACATATATGATGGTAGTGTACATTTATCAATGTGTCCAAGCATCAATGTTTGCCTATTATTTTTTCCCCTTGGGAAGAACTATCCTTTATTGTAAGATTTTGTCTTCAGGACTTAATTGGGCATAAAATGTACTTAGCAATTATAAAAGGATAAAGACAGAAGTTTGTGACTTTTAAATTGCTTTCTTAGACAGTAAAAGAAAAACCCGGCAACTATGCCATGCCGCCTATCCCCAAACCATTTTCCACAAGGTGAACCCAGTGTCCTGGGGACACAACAGCTCTATGCTGTGACATCAGCGCCTGAGAATGCCACCCACATCACTTCTGAACCACGGCCATGCCAGGCCCCCGTGGTCTGAGTGGTTCCCAGTGTGGTGCCTCGCTTTTCTGGGCCTCCAAGCCTTCACACACACAGTGGCCTCCGCCCAGAGTGTCCTTCCTCCTGTCGCCTCATCCACCTGCACGTGTCTGAGCCTCGGGTCCGTCATGGTTCAGAATGGGTCCCTTCACTCCGTTTTCTGACACTTTCATGGGGCTGCCCTGCACACAGCAGTCCTCACTGCACAATCAGCTCCGAGTGGAGAGGGATCATATCTTTTTAACTTTGTTCCCCACCACTCGGCAAGTGTTGCTGCATGAATGCACATGCCTCTACCTGGAACAATATCCGCTTACTCTAAACTGGAGGCTGACATGTGGTGACGTGGGCTTTGAGCTTTTTATCTTTCCTCCATAGTCAAAAGAAGAAATGACTGGAGGTTCCAGGAAACCTCAGAAAAGACAGCTGCCTTTCAGTGTGGTGAGAGTCACTCTGGGCTGCCCTGGATCTGAGGATGAGTAACACAGATCAGAAAGCAACCGACACACTCAAAAGAAAATGAAAGTGGGCCCAAGCGCCCCACCCTGAAGAAATCACTTCAGGGACATCCAAAGTATGTCAAGAGAGCTATATGCAAATCTGAAACTGGTGGGGTACAGTAGTTCATGCCTATAATCCCAGCACTTTGGGAGGCAGAGGCGAGAGGATTACCTGAGCCCAGGGGTTCTAGATCTCATCTCGACAATTAAAAAAAATCAGTCAGGTGTGGTGGTGCGTGCCTGTGGTTCCAGCCACTTGAAAGGCTGAGGCTGAAGGATCACCTGAGCCCAGCAGGTCGAGGCTGCAGTAGCCGTGAGGGTGCCACTACACTCCAGCCAGGGGGACAGAGTGAGACTCTGACCAAAAAAAAAAATCTGTCGCTGATGGCCAGGTGTGGTGGCTAACACCTATTCGCTGGAGACACTCAAGCAGCCTGAAGGAGGGATGTGGGGAAGGGATGAGGCCCCCAGCCACACCTGTTAACAACCAGTGACCCTCAGTAACAATGACACATTATTCTGACCATTATTCACTTCATCTTTTTGAAATTAAGCTAGGAATTCTTACAATGGAGGAACAAAGCTCCACAGAGAACTTCAAGGAAACAGAATGTCTGGAAGAGCAAAATCTAGAAAACCAGATGAGAGAGATACCACCCTACTTGATGAGAGACCGTCTGCCAACACTCACTTGCCCCTAAAGAGGAAGCCACTTTGGAAGGGGACCTGCCAGCCTCAGTCCTGCCTTCAGACAGAGCCACCGTCAACATGCTACTGCGACTCACAGGTAACCTCAATCACAAGCGCCGGCCAAGCTGCCCCCAAATCCCTGAGCCACAGACACTGTGAGAGAAAATAAGTGATAACTGCTCTTTAAGCCACTATGTTGGGGGTGACGTCATGAAGCATTAGGTAACACGAGCATCATCAAGTCATAAGGATAGACTAATGGCAAAATCCACTCGCTGTCTTTTAAAGTCTGTACATATTAACAATTTCACATTTATGTCTTGAGAATTGAGTCATCACATTAAGGTTGGATATAAGTTTATACAGGGAAATATATAATTAAATAAAATGTATTTGATTTATTTTATTATTTCACCCGGCTAATTTTTTTTTTTTAATGGAGACAAGCTCTTGCTATGTTGCCTAGACTGGTCTTAAACTCTTGGGTTCAAGCAGCCCTCCCTCCTCGGCCTCCCAAAGTGCTGGGATTACAGGTATTTGCCACTGTACACAGCAAATATTGTTTTAATAATCATTGAAATCTACCAGATGTTATGCTAAGTACAGGTAGATGTAATTAATGCAGCAAATCAGCCAAGAAAATTTCCCTTCTGGGCTTCAATCAGAATTCACTATATTTCCAGAAGTCATGAGGACAGTGCCACTTTTCTTTTTTTTCCCAAAAAGTTCTCCTTTTGAAATTGCAAAAAAGTTTAATAAAACTTTTTTTATGGTATAATCATAGAATGTTATTAAACATTAGTAAAAATAAGGTATATAAAAAAATGTTAGTCAGGAGGAAAGGCTTAAATTATCAAACAAAATGAAAATAAATATAAAATTATAATCAATCTTATGAAGTTACCAACAGTTCATTAAAAAAGCAAGAAAGAAATGCACCAAGATTTCAGTAGAAATTAATTCTGAATGGTGAGATTATTTATAGGTGACTTTCTATTCCTCTTGTTCTTTATACTTTTCTGTAGTGAAAGGAAGTCCCCCTTTTCCCCTCAATGAACACTTATTTTTATTTCATAATCATAAAATACAAAATGTTTAAAGAAGAAGAAATCCTGATACAGCTTCCTAGTCTCCCGCTTGTTTGCACAACTGAGTTTGTAGACTGTGAGAAAACTGTACGGAAAAGAGAAAGCTGTTTTCTATCCTTTTCTGGAAGGAGTTGGGAGGACACCAGTAAATTTGCAATCAAGCATCAATCAACAAATGAAAAATTAATTGGGCCTCTCAGGATCTGTAGGTTTTGATGAGCTTTATGAATTTCTTACAAAAGCTCTCTGTAAAATTTCAAGAAAGGGATTTAGACTGTCCACTAATGTCAGACTCCAAGGCTTGAAACCCTCTCTGGATGTTCTGCCTACGCTCTCAAGTGCGTTTCACTCTCAGTCCCCCCGCCCCCCACCAGCTGCTCTGTGGCAGCTCTCAGGTGACAGCATACTCTTCTCATGAGAAAGAAAACTCTACAACTTTTCTCAAGGCAGTTTTCATACGCAGTAGGTCTATAATGCACAAATGCTGGTTTACATCACGAAAGGCGTGGCATCACCTAGTACAGCCCAACCCCGTGGACGCAAAATTCACAGCCTGGCTCATTCTTCCCCCAGACAACCTGTTTACTGTTTTCCATAGGACTCAGGTTGAAATTCAGTCAAAGTGGGGGTCCCTAAACCAGAAGCATCAGCATCACCTGGGAGCTCGTGAGACATGCAGAATTTTGGCCAGGCATGGTGGCTCACACTTGTAATCCCAACACTTTGGGGGGCTGAGGCAGGAGGTCGTGTGAGCCCAAGAGTTCAGGACCAACCTACGCAACAGACCAAGACTCTGTCTCTACACACACGAAGCTGGGCATGGTGGCATGCACCTGTAATCCCAGCAAGAGGATGAGGGAGGAGGATCACTTGAGTCCACGAGGTTGGGGCTGCAGTGAGCTATGACTGCACCACTATACTCCAGACTGGGTAACAGAGTGACCTTCTCTGTGTGTGTAGTATGTGTACACACAAATAAATCTTTGCCTAGTCCTGGCCTAGGTGCCTACAGCACCCTCTCAAACATCACCTCACTTGTCTTGTCTGCCCTGGCTCCTAGGTTCTCCCACTGAGTGTCATCCCCTGTTCCACAGGGGCAAACAGGAGCCCCTTGTCATAGGCCAGCGGGGGCGGGGGGAGTGGTCACAGGGACAAGGTCAGATCTCAAGATATTGTGGCTTGTGCTTTGTCTTACAAATTTAGGAATATATAAAATGCAAGTACACACTTAAAATGTGTGTGACTAAACAGACAAACCACGGCAAATACGCCCCACGGGGAGGAGGACTACACCGCTTTCAGGATGCTCTCTTCATCAACCCAAGAGCATCTGTTCACCATCCAACAAGTACCTGGCTAGGTGTTACAAATATAAAGAAGAACATTGAAATGAGACAGTCCTAAACATCGAGCTTCCATATGATCCAGCAATCCCACTCCTGGGAACACAGCCAGAGGAACATAAATCGCTCTACCAAAAAGACATGGGCACATGCATGTTCACTGCAGCACTGTTCACAACAGCAAAAACACGGAACCAACCCAGATGCCCACAGAGAGTGGACTAATAAAGAAAATGGGTACATCTACATGGTGGAATACTACATAGCCATAAAGGAAAACAAAATCATGTCCCCTGCAGTGGCATGGATGCAGCTGAAGACCATCTTTCTAAGTGAACCAACGCAGAAACAAAAAACTGAACATCGCATGTTCTCACTCATAAGCAGGCCCTAAACATTGGGCACACAGGTATAAAGACAGGAATGAGTTTGGGGAGGAAGGGAGCGGGAGAGGGGCACACAACCACTCACTGTGTGCCATGTTCTCTATCTGCTAGTGGGGGGAGGAAGGGAAGGGGGATGGGGGCACACAACCACCCACTGGGTGCGGACTCACTAGAAGCCCAAACCTCACCTGCAAGCAATTCACTTATGGAGCAAATCCTCACATGTACCCCACAACTCTAAAATAAAAAGTAAATAAATAAGTGGGAAGAAACGAGAGATCCTTGCCCCTCAGGAAATTCAGGCTGGGGAAGGAAACAAAGAAGTAAACAACGACAGTGCCGGGCTTGGCCCAGGGGACAGTGGGAGTGCAGACAACTAGAAACTGGTCCAGCCTGGAAGGTGTTGGCACCGACCCAAGCCAAACCTTGTTAGGCAACCATCAGCAGAGGCCCAGCGGTGCCAGGGTGGGTGGGGACCATGTTCCAAGTGACAGACACGCATGTGTGAAAAAGGCTTGGAGCGGACAGTGAGGCGTTCCCGGTCATGACGGGATAAGGAGTCTGAAACGGCATACAAGCCAGCAGAGGACCACGGCAGGGTCTTCACAGGATGTGTCGTGATCAGATTTTCCTGCTAAAAACCTGGCTCTCAGGTGGGGAGAGGGGTGTGAGGGGAGAGCCTTGTCATTTTCTTCTATTTTCAAAGTATTCTTTATAAATATAATGGCCCCCACAACCTTGCTTTTTAAAATCGGACTTGGCAATTCATGTGTGATTTAAGATGTAACTGAAACTGACATCTGCCTGTCTGACTCATAGCTGTCGGGCAGGCGGCTTCCACATGACATTCTGGGCTTAGGCATGCATGCCTGTTCGGCAAGTGTTCATTAACATCTTCGAGCTCGGTTATTTTCTTTAAATGTACAAAATTTAAATTAAAACCTTTTCCAAATGTGAAGGGGCTCGATATCATTAGTCATCAAGGAAATGCAAATCAAATCCACAATGAGATACCACCATACACCCACCAGAATGGCTAAAATTAAAAAGGCTGACAATACAAATGTCAGCGAGAGTGTGGAAGGCTCTGTGGAAAGCAGGTGGGAGGGTAAAACAGAAGAACCGCACTGGAACACTGGCCATTCCTATTAAAGCGTAACACACGCCTACCTCGCAACCTCGCAGTCCCATTCACAGACACACTTTCAAGACAAATAAGTCTATGTCCACAAGAATGTCTAGGGCAGCTTGATTCATAACAACCAAAAATTGCAAACAACTCAAATACGCATCATCAAGAGACTTGAATAGGCGAACTCTGTGCCTTCAAACTTGGGAACACCGCTCAGCAACAAAAGAATAACAAAATCCTGATACACGCGACACCGCCAATGGATATCAAACACATTACATAGGACAAAATACACCAGACACCAAAAAGTGTTTGTTGTTTGATTCCATCTAAAGAAATCCAATGACAGGCAAGACTAATGCTGGATATCGCGATAAAAACAGTGAAGGAAATTATCAGAAAGTGATGTGAGAGAATCGTCATACCTTGATCTGGGGGGTGTTGACATGAGCATATTTATTTGCGAAAATTCATCAAGCCCAACCTGCACTGTATGTAAATTATATCTCAATGAAGTAACGATAGCAAAAAAAGCAACTTACCAAGGAAGATGTACAAACGGGCCATAAGCTCATGAAAAGATGCTCAATTATTAGTCATCAGAAAAAGGCAAGCCCGGCTCGGTGGCTCAGCCTGTAATCCCGCACCTTGAGAGGCTGAGGTGAGTGGACTGCCTGAGCCCGCGGGTTCGAGACCCACCTGGGCAACTTGGTGAGACCTCATCTCTACAATATATGTATAAAAAAAAAATTAGCCGGGTGTGGTAGCGCACGCCTGTAGTTCCAGCTACTCGGAAGGCTGAGGCGGAAGGATCGCCAGAGCCCCAGCAGGTCGAGGTTGCGGCAGCCAGGAGTGGCCACTGCACTCCAGTCTGGGCAACAGAGTGAGACTCCATCTCAAAAAAAAAAAAAGAAAAGAAAAATGCAAATCTGGCCAGGCTTGATGGCTCAGCCTGTAATCCGGCGACGTAGTAAGACTCCAACTCAGAAAAAAAAAAAAACTGCTAACCATTCAGCACGGTATGGGCAGGTGCACTCATAAATCATCCATTACAAAATGGTTAAATGCACTGAAAAAATCTCCACCAAAAAAAAAAAAATTCACGGAAGCCCAGCACAGCCTGTCACAACAATGCTAGCTGTTATACTGATGCCAATGGAATTCTTAGAACACTTACCTAGCAGGGGAAGCCTGTACTACAAGGGGCTTGTCCTCCAAAAAGATAATTCCAGGTTTTGGGGGGCTCTCCATGTAATTTAAAACACACGTGGAGTTGGGTGTAGTAGTGTACACCTGCATCCCAGCTGCTCAGGAGGCTGAAATGAGACTGCTGAGCCCAGGGAGTCGAGGCTGCAGTGAGCTGTGATTGCACCATTGCACTCCATCCTGGGTGACAGAGTGAGACAATCTCTCTAAATAAATAAATAAGTAAATGAATCACAAAGAAGCTAGCAGTGTCAGCAAGGACATGAAGAAATTGAAACCCTTGTGCATTGCTGGTCAGAACCTAATATGGTACAGCCACCGTGGAAAACAGTTAAATAGCTAAGCCTAAAACTGCCAAATAATCCAGCAATTCCACTCCTAGGTATACACCCAAAGGAATCTAAAGCATGGGCTCAAACAGATATCTGTACGTCTGTGTGCATAGCAGCTTTGCTCACAATAGCTAAAATGTGGAAGCACCCAAGTGTTTATCAACAGATGAGGGGGTAAGTAAAGTGTAATCTACACATACAATAGAATGTGATTCAGCCTTAAAAAGAAGAAAACTCTGACACATGGTAAAATGTAGATGAACCTTGAAAACATTCTGCTAAGTGATACAAGCCAGACACAAAGGGACAAATATTATACAATTCAATTTATACGAAATAAATTGATAAAATTCATAAAGTGAGAAAGTAGAGTAGAAGTTTACCGGGGGCTGGAGGGAAGAGAAGTTAGTTATTGCTTAATGATTACAGGCCTCCGTTTGGGGTGACGATCAAGTTTTAGAAATACGAAGGGTGCCAAAAAAATGTATGCACATTTTAAGAAAGGAAAAACCGTTTCAAGATTGTAATACTCAACATATACCAATAAAAAAAGATAAATACAAGTCACATTTGACTTCTGCAATGACAAGAGGTGCTCAAAGTGGTTACCATCAGCATTCAGACACTTCTGATGATAGCGAACCACTGAAGGACTTGTTGCTATGTGATGCCTCCTGGATCTTCCTTTGTGCACATCACACACAGGGCCATGTGTCTCAAACTTGTCACGAATGGGTGCAACTGGTAGACGTGTTGGAGGTTCTGTTGGATACTCATACCTCCATTGTCGTACTTCCACAACATTCTCGAATTTTTTTATTATTTTTTTTATTATATTTTTTTTATTTTAAAATTGTGGGGTAGAATTAAGGGTTAGGTATACAAATATTCATTGTGCAGGTACACTTGTTGATGAGGTGTGCCCCTCCACCTTCCCCAGGCAGATATTGACTACCGTTAATCCCACCTCCCTGGCCCTACCTGACCGCTCCCCCACCCCATAGTTTCCCGCCAATGTCAATTCTTTTCTTATAATCCCACTTCAAAATGGTCTTGCATTCCTCAAACGACAACCATGCTTCCACCATTTTCTTTGACTGTCCTGCCTGTCGCATGGTGACAGTAGCATTCATTTGATGAATGCCATCTTTTGAGTGGAACGTCATACTACACATGGCTACCATCATTCAACTCAACTTTGGAAAGCAAAGCGTACATAACATCTCTTAAAATGTGTATACATTTGGTTGGCATCTCTGATAGACAATGGTGATGGTTATACATCACAAATGTAATTAATGCCACTGCATCATACACTGGTTACCAGGGTTAAAATGACAGATTTTGTGTTATACATATTCTCCCACAATTTTAAAAATGAATAACGGAACATGCCCCCAATCACCAAGTTTCACACTTTAATGGGTGTATTGTATGGTATGTGACATATCCCAATAAAGCCATTAAAAATGGGGGGGAATAAACAACTTAGTATACACACAACATGGTTAAATCTCAAAACCATTATGCTGTGTGAAAGAAGTCAGACACCGAAACATGCAGTGTGAGTCCACACAAGTTCTAATACTGGCTAATCTGGCCCATGGCGACAGAAACCTAAATGGGCAGGGATTGAGTAGAAAGAGACAAAGGCAAACTTACCAGGGCGATGGAAACACTCTGTATCCTGAGCTGAGGGTGGCTATGCAGGTGCATATATTTGTCAGAACCATCCAGCTGTTCATTTAGGATGCATGCACTTTATCATATGTAAATTACACCTCAACCAAGTACTATTAACATAAAAGATGATTAAAATGCAATAAGGCATTGATAGTGCTGGGAAGGGCAGGGATCAGAGTGGAAAGCAATTGGAAGGCTCCTAGAAGGGCGTCACTGGGCAGAGATAATGTCACTGAATGGGGTGGTCACATCCAGGTGCTGAGAGGAGAAAGCAAATTCAGAAGGGATTGAGAGCCAGATACAGTGGCTCATGCCTATAATTCTAACACTTTGGGAGGCTGAGGTGGGAAGATTGCTTGAAGCCAGGAGTTTCAGGCAACATAGCAAGCCCTCGTCTCTACAAAACATCAAAAAATTAGCCGGGAGTGGTGCTGTGCACCTGTAGTCCCAGCTACTCGGGAGGCTGAAGTGGGAGGATCGCCTGAGCCCAAGAGGTCAAGGCTGCGGTGAGCTGTGATTGTGCCACTACACTCCAGCCTGGGTGACAGAGTGAAAAAAAAAGAAGAAGACAGGTTTGAGGCCAGAGTATAGACACCTGAATGAGGGTAAGTAGAAGGAGAAAATAAGAGACAATTGGCTTCTGGCTTCGGCTCCTAGGAAAACATCAAAGTCGTCCTGCTAAGAAAAGGAACACAACAAGAAAATCCAGTAATCCTGGCAAACATGCCAAGGTTCAGGAATATAAAACCAAATTTTAAAAAATCACGCACACATATAAGACTTCTTCAACTTGAATTAGTGGTCCCTGTTAGAAAGCATAATTAATTTTAAAGGTTGCTGGTACACACTTAAGTCATTTTGCTATGGGTTTGTTTTTTTTTAGCCTGGAACAGTCCGTCCAGCTTATGCCAAAAACAAAAGCTTCCCCCAAGCACTGATGAGATGTGATCTTTCCAAACTTTTCCATGCGTCAGTGAAGGCCAAAGGCCTTGTCACTTTTCTCCTGGTAACACAGTTCCAGGAAGCACTTCTCCTGGTCCAGTACACTCAACCTCCTCCCACTCGAGTTTTAAATCATCACACCTGCTGGTTCAGGAAGGAGCCAAAAACTGGATGATGAACAGGACGTTCACAGTCATCACCACCCAGAAAATGTCCAGGGTCAGGGTGCAGGGATGAGCCCAGAAAGCTAGCATCACACGCAATGGCAAACCTCTAAAGACTCATTTCATCTCCTAAAGGGGGCTCCAGGCCTCTCCTCTACACACTCGGCCCCCTGGAAAGATCCTGAGCCCTGAGTTCTCTCCTACATTTGCTTACTAACAGCCTGAGTTGTGGCCCCCAGAAAAGGTATGCCCACCTCCTAACCACGGTCCCTGAGAATGTGATTCTATTTGGCAATAGTGTCTTTGCAGGTAACAATTAAGGATCTTAAGAGGAGAGCATCCTGGAGGTTTGAGACACACACACAGAGGACTCTGTACAGACCACAGAACACCCAGTTCTGTCAGGGACGGAGTGAGGGGGAATCATGGCCTTGTCACCTGGATTTCAGACACCTGGCCTCCAGGACTGTGGGAAACCCTATTTCTGATGTTAAATCCACCCTGTTTGTGGCCATCTGTCATGGCAGCAGTAAGAAAGGAACCCACTGCCAACTCAGGGCTGCCCGTGTGTCCCAAGCCACCCCTCCGCCTGGCCTCCTCTCTCCTCTCCTGCTCAGGACGCCACCCTGGAGTCTGGCCCCATCAGATTGCCTGCCTCTGGCCTGACTCCCTTCCATCCCCCACTCACACAGCACAGTCTTTCAAGATAGGGACCCAGCTTGAGGTTTCCTTCTTGCTCAGAGATGTCCATCTGTCTTTGCCACTCCTGAGTAACCTTCTACAAAAAAAGCCCAGGGCTGGCCCCTGGCCCATCCCACCTGGTCCCACATGCCTGGCGCACCCGACCCAGAATTCCCCTCTCTCCCCCACTGCCCTGGAAAGCCGGCCTCTCCCTCACAGCCTCAAGGCCTGTGGCTCTGGGTTCAGCGTCCCCACTCAGCTGCAGGTGTGAATACAGCTACAGGTGTGACTTACTGCTCTCCCTGCCAGCCCAAGACCCCTGCTGCTGGTCCCACGTGCCCAGCCATGGAGGCACACAGATCTGCTTAAAGGTGGAGAGACAGCTGGGCACGGTGGCTCAAGCCTGTAATTCCAGCACTTTGGAAGGCCAAGATGAGAGGACTGCCTGAGCCCACAGGTTCGAGAACAGCCTGGGCAGCTTGGCGAGACCTCATCTCTACAATAAATCAAAAAATTAGCCGGGCGTGGTAGCGCACAACTGTAGTTCCAGCTACTTGGAAGGCTGAGGCAGAAGGATCACCTGAGCCCAGCCGGTCGACGCTGGGGTGGCCACTGCACTCCAGCCTGGGCAATGGAGTGAAATTCCAACTCAAAAAGAAAAAGAAAAAAGGGTGGGGAGACGCTCCACACCCCCACACCTTCCTCCAGGCAAACACAAGCCCCACGCCTCCATCCTGCAGATTCTGCAGACCCAGGCTAGGCTGCTCACCAAGGTCTGTGTGAACAGCAGCAGCAGGCAGCTCAGAGCACTCTCCGGCCCAGGAAGCTTCCAGGTTGCACGCCCACCCCAATCACCCATGCAGTGAGCCCCCTCTCCGCCAGCGCTTTCATTGCCACGTGCAGTTCTTCCTATGCTTCACCCGCCAGAGAGAACCACACTTCTGCCATCTGCACCTGGAGGTATCTCCCTGTCCCACTCCCTTCTGTCTTCAAATCCTACTTGCCCCCAACTCCTGCCCAGGGTTCCCTAGTGTCCACCCACCCACGTCGCAGGCAGCTCTGAGTTCCTGGCATTGTGTGAACCCAGCAAATTCCTTTCCTGTTACATCATTTTCTGCCAAGGAGTCATTTTTCTTAGGTTCGCATCTTACCCCACGCAATGAATGAAACAGTCTCCAAGAGCATCAGTTTTGCACCCCCGAACCCCATTTGCTTCCTGGGAGGCCTTCCAGAATGTGTGTCCTCGGCAAGCATGAGATGGATGTATGCACAAAGCTATTAGCAAGAAAAAGAAGAATGAGGCTCTTTAAAATGCATGATATTCTGCAGGATTGGAGGTCAATCTATCTTTAAACACCTCCTGCCCAAATAAGAAATAAGAAGAAGCTTTACATAAGAAATATGACTGTAGCAATTAAGAGAATCACCACCCTGGTTAGGAAAGAGAGTTCTCCTGAGTTCCCAGCTCCCCATGGGGTCACCCCTGGCTGTTAAGTCTCGCCAGCCTTGCTCACTGTAGAGACTTTGGTGCAAATTCGGTCTTGCCATCAGCTGCCCAGTGCACCAGATGATGGCGACCACTATTTGGGTCAGAGCCAGCCCGAGTCTGGGGTCCAAGAAAACCAGGTCAGAGGCCAAGGGCAGTCCTGCAGCAGATCAGGAGAGGAGCCATCCTCAAACCAGAGGGGGTTTATCGGAGGTGGGGGAAATGAGCTGGGAGGGGGTGGAGGTGGTGACTGGGGTTGAGGGAAGGTTCGGGGCGGGAGGAGAGCCAGGGTAGGGGAGTTGAGTTGGAATCAAGGGGAGCTGGGTCGGGCAGGGGCTGGGACAGAGGTGAGTTATACAGCACAAGGAAGTTAAGGCATGAATAGCCAAGGGGTCTTCAACGAAGCAGAGAAAAGCATACACTGGGGAAGGGACACCCTGTTCAACAATGGTGGTGGGAAAACTGAATGGCCACATGCAGGAGAACGAAACGTGATCCCTATCTCTCCCTACATACAAAAATTAACTCAAGATAGACCAAAGACTTAAATGTCAGACCTGAAACCATAAAAATCCTGGAAGAACACCTAGGAAAAACTCTTATGGACCTGGGCCTACACAAAGAATTTATGGCTAAGACCTTAAAAGCAAATGCGGCAAAAACAAAAGTAAACAAGTGAGACGTAAGTAAATTTAAAAGCTTGTGCACAGCAAAATAAATAATCAACAGAGTAAATAAGAAACCTACACAATGGGAAAAGATATTCACAAACTGTACATCTGATAAATGACTAATATCTAGAATCTACAAGGAACTCAAAAAAATCAGTAAGAAAAAAGCAAATAAACCCATTAAAAAGTGGGCAAGTGACATGAACAGACATCTGTCAAAAGAAGAAATACAAGGCCAGGCATGCTGACTCACATCTGTAATCCCAGCACTTTGGGAGGTGGAGGCGAGAGGAGAGCCTGAGCCCATGGGTTCAAGACCAGCCTGGGCAACTTGGCGAGACCTCATCTCTATAATAAATTTTTAAAATTAGCCGTATGTGGAGATGTGTGCCTGTGGTTCTAGCTACTTGGGAGGCTGAGGCAGAAGGGTCACCTGAGTCCCGCAGATCGAGGGTACAGTGGTCATGAGTGTGCCACTGCACTATAGCCTGGGAGACTAAAAAAGAAAAAGAAGTAGAAGAAGATACACAAATGGCTAAGAAACATATGAAAAAAATGTTCAACACCACTGACCAGCAAAGACATGCAAACTGAAACCACAATGAGACACCACCTTACACCAGTAAGAATGGGCATTGTTTAAAAAAAAAATAGGGCCGGGCTCGGTGGCTCAGCCTGTAACCCCGTGCCTTGGGAGGCCGAGGTGAGTGGATTGCCTGAGCCCCGCGGGTTCGAGACCCGCCTGGGCAACTTGGCGAGACCTCATCTCTACAATAAATCAAAAAATTAGCCGGGCGTGGTAGCGCACGCCTGTAGTTCTGGCTACTCGGAAGGCTGAGGCGGAAGGATCGCCGGGCCCAGCAGGTGGAGGCTGCGGTGGCCGGGAGCGGCCACTGCACTCCAGTCTGGGCGACGGAGTGAGACTCCGACTCAAAAAAATATATATAGATAGATACTGGTGTGGATACAGTAAAAAGGTAACATTTATACACTGCTGGTGGGAGTGTAAATTAATATAACCTCCAAGGAAGGCAGTATGGAGATTTCTCAAAGAACTAAAAGTAGATCTACTATTCAACCCAGCAATCCCACTAGTTGGTATCTATCCAAAGGAACGGAAGTCACTATACAAAAGAGATACCTGCACACATAGGTTTATCACAGGTAATTCATAATCACAAAGATGTGGGATCAACCTAAATACCCATCAATTGGTCAGTGGCTAATGAAAATGTGATACACACACATACACACACGCACACGCACGCCATGGAATACTACTTGGTCATAAAAAAGAATGAAACCTGTCTTTTGCAGCAACTTGGAGACCAGCATCCTGAGTGAAATAACACAGGTACAGAAAACCATACACCACATGTTCTCACTTCTAAGTGGGAGCTCAACTAAGGACCGGCAAAATCATAAATGGTATAAAAAGGAACTGGAGACTGAGAAGGAAGGTGTGATGAGGGGTATGAACAAAAAATCTCTTATCAGGTACCATGCACACAGGTGGGAGTGGTGGGTACAGATGAAGCCCAGACTTCTTCGCCACTACCCAAGACATCCATGGAACCTAAAATCAGGTGTGCCCCCTAAAGCTTTTAAAATGAAAATAATAAGCCAGCTCGGTGGCTCAGCCTGTAATCCCGTGCCTTGGAAGGCTGAGGTGAGTGGATTGCCTGATCTCGCAATAAATAAAAAAAACTTAGCCGGGCGTGGTAGCGCGCGCCTGTAGTTCCAGCTACTTGGAAGGCTGAGGTGGAAGGATCACCGGAGCCCAGCAGGTCGAGGCTGCAGTGGCCGGGAGCAGCCACTGTACTCCAGTCTGGGTGACAGAATGAGACTCCAACTCAGAAAAAAATAAAATAAAATAAAATAAAATGAAAATAATAAAAGGTTAATATTATTCAACAAGAGTGTGTAGATTAGCCCCTTTGAGGGGCTAATAGTTTCAGAAAAATTATTCTATATAAACATATAAGTAAGAAAAACATGAAATATATAACAGCGTCTTATTTATGGTACAAGTATTTTTTTTTTCTGAGTTAGAACCTCAATCTGTTGCCCAGGCTAGAATGCAGTGGCACGCTCACGACCACTGCAGCCTCGGCGACCTGCTGGGCTCAGATGATCCTTCCGCCTCAGCCCTCCAAGTAGCTGGAACCACAGGCATGTGCCACCACGCCCAACTAATTCTTTTTTGTTGTCGTTGAGATGAGGTCTCACCAAGTTGCCCAGGCTGGTCTCAAATCCCTGAGCTCAGGCAATCCTCTTGCTTCCACCTCCCAAAGTTCTGGGATTACAGGCTTGAGCCCCTGTGCCCAGCTAGTAATTTAATTGTATAAAAATACGTGAATAGGTAGAATTTCATGAACAAAATACAATATTAAAAACATACTATAGAGATAAATGTGTACAAAAAATATCACTCACAGTCTACTTATATAATTGAGAATATAACTCCATACGTATATTTCCCAAAGTAGCACAGACATTATATCTGCAAACAGAATACAGTCAATAATGTTAGTTATTTTGTACAGTCTAGATACATATTTTTTTTTCCAATTAGAGATGGGTCTCGCTATGTTGTCCAGGCTGGTTTCAACTCCTGGGATCAAGTGATCCTCCCAGCTCAGCCTCCCCAGGAGCTGGGACTACAAGTGTGTGCCACCACACACACCCAGCTTTGCTTTTTAAAAGTGATTTAGCTGTCCATCTGACTACAATGAATATCACCCTGTTAAAATTATCAGGGAGTAATTAACTTAGAAATCCCTCTTTATACAAGACAACAGATGTATTTGTTTCATATTATTGCATTAAAATTTCTGCTTCTTAAAGTGTACAAATTTTACTTTTCCTTTTTCCAAAGATGCAGAATTTTTGAATGTTTTGCCATAATATCCAGCCATATTTTGTACCTTAAGAGATTTTGTGTGGTCAGACATGGTGTCTCATGCCTATAATCCCAGCACTTTGGGAGTCAGAAGTGAGAGGATGGTCTGAGCCCAGGGATTCAAGACCAGCTTAAGCAATTTGATGAGATCTTGTCTCTTCAATAAATCAAAAATTAGTCAGGCATGGTGGCATGGGTTTATAGTTCCAGCTACGTTGAAGGCCAAGGCAGAAAGATTACCTGAACCCAGCAGGTCGAGGCTGCTGAAGCCATGATCATGCCACAGTACTCCAGCCTGAGCGACAAAGTGAGACTTCAACTCAAAAAATAGGGGAGAAAAAAAGAAAACCTCCTATGAATAAGTACTTTAGACCACTGGCAATTTTTACGTAGATTTCTACGAGGTTAATAACCATACTACTCTATCTTATTTTTTATTCAAAGTCATTTTTTTATAGCTAGGTAATAAAAATATTAAGCTCAAATGCACATAAATCAATCAGCTCAAAAATACAGAAAGACGTCAATTATATTTCAAGAAAAATAAACCAAAAAGAAGCAAAAGGAGAAACAAAAGTAGCAATTTACTCGATGTGTGTACTAAAAAGAAGACACTTCCTAGATCACTGCCCCGCTTGATTGGAGGCTTGTCAATTTACCTGGCATGGTGCTTTGAAATGCCCTATTTGTGATTAGCTCTGTCCCCGGCCTCCATGGGCACCCTGTCGATGGCTCCTGCTGTGAGAGCAGGTACTTGTTTTGTGCATTTACAAAAATAAGATCTGACTGTGCCATGCACTCAAACACTCAAAATGCCTGGTAATTTGCTTCACTTTTGTCCCTCCAGTCACCAGTAACCTCGACTTTTAATAAGCGGAAAAAACCTGGACGCTTAGGGAAATGAACAGAACAAACACCTTGCAAATAAAGCCCTAGAACACAAATGTCATTCTTGCAAAATGAGCAAATGCAAAGAAAGACAAAAGAAACAAACAGCAACTAACATCGAAGAGATCCCACATCAGCTAAGCCTACAATTCTGAGCAGAACCCATCAATTTCTGGTCCACTCATCTACTTCAAGTTCCTGACTCCCTATTACAGAGAATTCTACATTAACAGAACTTATTTATTCACAAGAAGAGGGTACTTACTATGCCTATAAATCACTGACTCACCGCCATCCCTAATCTGGCTCATTCAGTTTTATTATTTAGAGTTACAAGTGCCTCTTGGTCTTTCTAAAACTAGCAGCATGTCAGTTGATCCAACGGTCCAAACACCCACATGAAGAGTCTTAATACCCGAAATAATATCCTGAGCAAGGTAAGGCCCACACTCTATCCAAATTTCAGCAGTGGTGCTCTAAAAGCTAAGCCCAGTTTTGCTTTGTTTTTTTCTTCTTAAAGGAGCATGATGAGTTAATAGCTAAGCTTTACTGAAGGGGGGGGAGGGATAAATACAGAGTAAAATATTACATGCTCTAATAATGCAAAAAGTGTACTTGCATGAAAGGTAGTCCTAACAGACCAGCTGACTCTTCCACTAACAATAGTGGCAGTTCTGTAATAATATAAATGTTACTTGTTTTCAACTCTTGGAACCAAACTACAAATAAGGTTGAGATAAGAAGCACAGATCAGGTGTGGTGGCTCAAGTCTGCAATCTCAGCACTTCGGGAGGCCAAGGTCAGAGGATTGCCTGAGGCCGTAGGTTGGAGACCAGCCTGGGCAACTTGGTGAGACCGCATCTCTACAATAAATCAAAAAATTAGCCCGCGTGGTAGCGTGTGCCTAAGTAGGTCCAGCTACTTGGAAGGCTGAGGTAGAAGGATCGCCTGAGCCCAGCAAGTCGAGGCTGTGGCGGCCATGAGCATGCCATGGCACTCCAGCCTGGGCAACAGAGTGAGACTCTCACTCAAAGAAAAAAAAAAAAGAAGCATAATTATAGATTCAGAAAAATGTCCTCAATCTCATCAGTGGAAAGAGAATGAGGGCAATACCAGGGAACGTGGGAGGGATGTGGGAAGAGGTTAGGAATGTCCCTGCCTAAACAGAGGGAAAGACGGGAAACACTGACTGGAATTGATGGAGAAGGAATTGAGGTTGAAATAAAATATGTAAGGAACTAGAATAATGGATGAAAAAGTGTGGATGCGTGAGTTCGATCAGAGACGGGTAAAAATAGGGTAGTTGAGCAAAAAACGCCATCTGTCAACACAGAGTCCCTGGTATTGTCTCCAATGGATAGGTCAAGAGTAGTCACAATGAGCACGCTGTGGTCAGCAAGGGAGGTGAGCATCAGATGAAATGAAAGCAGGCCAGCATGGTGGCTCACGCCTGTAATCCCAACACTTTGGGAGGCCGAGGCAAGAGGGCTGCTTAAGCCCAGGAGTTCGAAGTCAGGTAACATAGTGAGACCTTGTCTCTAAAAAGAAAAATCAAGAAATTAGATGGGAGTTGTGGTGTGTGCCTGTAGTCCCAGCTACTCAAGAGACTGAGCTGAGAGGATTGTCTGAGCCCAGGAAGTGAAGGCTGCAGTGAGCTCTAATCGTGCCACTGCACTCTAGCCTGGGCAACAGAGTGAGACTTGACTCAAAAAGAAAAAAGGGAAGCCGGGCTTGGTGGCTCAGCCTGTAATCCCACGCTTTGGGAGGCTGAGGTGAGTGGATTGCCTGAGCCTGTGGGTTCAAGACCCACCTGGGCAACTTGGCGAGACCTCATCTCTACAATAAATAATAATAATAAAAATTAGCCGGGTGTGGTAGCGCGCACCTGTAGTTCCAGCTACTTGGAAGGCTGAGGCGGAAGGATCGCTGGAGCCAGCAGGTCGAGGCTGCAGTGGCCGGGAGCATGCCACTGCACTCCAGTCTGGGCGACAGAGTGAGACTCCAACTCAAAAAAAAAAAGAAAAGAAAAAAAGGAGAAGAATAAAGAAGAAGGAAGGAAGAGAGGAAGGAGGAGGAGGAGGAAAGTGTTGACTCTAAGAAGCAGATCGGAGTTGGGGAGTGGGAAGGGGGGGAAGAGGTCTAGGCTGAGTAACTGCTTTCACCACCAGCCCACCTGCAGGATTCTATTTTCTTTCACGTCTATGTTCTATTTAACAAAAACGAGGGAGGAAAAGTAGACTATTAACAAGAATAAAAACAAGTTAGTGTGGGAAAAATAAAGCAGATGGCCCAAAAGACCCTGCTTTAAAGATGAGCAAAAACAGCCGGGCCTGGTGGCTCATGCTTGTAATCCCAGCACTTTGGGAGGCAGAGGCAAGAGAATTGCCTAAGCCCATGGTTCAAGATCAGCCTGGGCAACATGGTGAGACCTCATCTCTACAATAAATCAAAAAATCAACCGGGCATGGTGGCGCATCCCTGTGGTTACAGCTACTTGGAAGGCTGAGGCGGAAGGATCGCCTGAGCCCATCAGGTTGAGACCGCGGTGGTCGTGAGCATGCCACTGCACTCCAGTCTGGGCGACAGAGTGAGACTCCAACTCAAAAAATTATATATTCCTTCATATCAAAACCCATACATAAAATGAAGAACAACAATCAAAATTACTAACACTGTTAGCCGGGCGTAGTGGTGCATGCCTGTAGTTCCAGCTACCTGGAAGGCGAAGGCAGAAGAATCGCCTGAACCCATCAGGTCGAGGCTGCAGTGGCCGTAAGTTGTGCCACTGCACTCCCGCCCGGGTGATAGAGGGAGACTCTGACTCAAAAAAAAATTTTTTTTCTAACACTGGCTGGGCACGGTGGCTCATGCCTATCATCCCAGATCTATGGGAGGCCAAGGTGGGAGGATTGCTATATGCCAGGAGTTTGAGACCAGCCTGGGCAACACAGCGGTACTCCATCTCTACAAAAAAAATTTTTTTAAATAAACAAAATTAATGACAGACATAGGATTATTTAAATATCAACAGAAAGAGTGCATTAAACATCAGCATAAATGCACCAACAGCACAAATTTTCCAATGGATAAAGAATAGGAAAACGAGGAATAACAAAGAGCCAATTAACACATGTGAAATATATATACAACCTCACTAGCAAGCAAAATAATGTAAACGAAAACATTAATGGACATCGGGCATGGTGGCACTTTGGGAGGTCAAGGTGAGAGAATTGCCTGGCTCATGAGTTCAACTTGGGCAACTTGGCAAGACCTCATCTATACAATAAATCAAAAAATCAGTCGGGCATGGTGGTACATGCCTGTGGTTCCTTCATATCAAAATCCATAAATAAAACGAAGAACAGCAATCAAAATTACTAACACTGTTAGCCAGGCGTGGTGGCATGTACCTGTAGTTCCAGCTACTTGGAAGGCAAAGGCGGAAGGATTACCTGAACCCATCAGGTCAAGGCTGCAGTGGCCATGAGCATGCCACTGCCCTGCAGCCTGGGTAATAGAGTAAGACTCTGACTCAAAAAAAAAATTACTAACACTGGCTGGGCACGGTGGCTCAAGCCTGTCATCCCAGCACTATGGGAGGCCAAGGTGGGAGGATTGCCTAGCTCACAGGTTCAAGACCAGCCTGGGCAACCTGGTGAGATCTCATCTCTACAATAAATCAAAATATCAGCCGGGCATGGTGGCACATACCTGTGGTTCCAGTTACTTGGAAGGTGAGGCAGAAGGATTGCCTGAGCCCAGCAGGCCGAGGCTGCGGTGGCCGTGAGCATGCCACTGCACTCCAGCCTGGGCAACAGAGTAAGACTCCAACTCAAAAAAAAAAAAAAAAAGCATCTTATGCATTTATAAAAAATGAACATGTGTCTGAGACAGTATCATTATCACCAACTCATTAGTCAATGAAGGAACTACTAAGATACTAAGTTCTGTTCAAAGGAGACATTGAAGAATTGAGACAGTTAAGAATGCGGAAGTACATTTGCCAATAGGTATAAAATATGTTAATATTCTATGGGGCGATAAAATGCAATGTTTTAGATTGTCTTTTATACCAGGAAGAAATGAATTGTTTCTCTAGTAGAACAGAATTTATTTGCATCACTGTGGACAAGAATTAATTGCATTTTTATCAGTTTTCTACAAGTTACCTTCTTCCTCTATAGAGCTGAAAAATCGCCTAGGTAATAAAAAGTCAGTCAAAGGTGCACAGTCCCGTAGAACCAGATAATCCCTAAAGGGTTTGTCAATTCTTTGCTGAAAGGACACTCAGTAATCTCTTCTGCCCATTTCTAAATCTTAGACAAATGTTCCTGACATATTTTCAAAATTGTATTAATTCTTCCCTCCCTTTCTCACTCCCTTTCTTGTTTCTTTTCTCCTTAGATACCTACTGATCTTTTTCTGTGTTCTAGATCAGCACGGACCAATACAGCTTTGTGCTGATGGAAATGCTCTATGTGGCTGGGCTTGGTGGCTTTGGGAGGCTGAGGCAAATGGATTGCCTGAGTCCGTGGGTTTGATGCTGGGGTGGCTGTGAGTGTGACACCGCACTCCAGTCTGGGCGACAGAGTGAGACTCCAACTCAAAAAAAGCAAAAATAAATAAAGAAAAAGAAAATGCTTTATGTGCTGTGTAGTATGATAACATTTTGAAGGTTGTAGAACCTTCAAAATGTGGCTGATGTGATTAGGACATTTTAAATTTGACTTAATTTTAATCAATTTAAATCTAAACAGCTACCCGTGGCAGTGGCTACTGTAAGGAAAGGTGCAACTCTAGATTTGAGGTGGGATCCATCAACTTGTAAAGTGTTGCTTCTCCCACCTCCCATCCTTTTTTCGCTACAAGGTTTATCTGCATATAGAAAAGCTAAGGTGGCCGGGTGTGGTGACTCGGCCTGTAACCCCAACCCTTTGGGAGGCCGAGGCGAGTGTACTGTCTGAGCCGGAGGGTTCGAGATGAGCCCGGGCAACTTGGCGAGACCTCGTCTCTACAATAAATTTTAAAAATGAGCTGGGCATGGTAGCACGCACCCATAGTTCCAGCTACTTGGAAAGCTAAGGCAGAAGGATCGCTACAGCCCAGCAGGTCAACACCGGGTTGACTGGGAGCGTGCCACTACACTCTAGCCTGGGTGACGGAGAGAGACTCCAACTCAAACAACAACAACAACAAACAAACAAACAAAACAAAACAAAAAAAGGAAAGCTAAGGCGTATGTGAAAATCATCATTCTAGAAGGCAGCAAGCGAGCACTATGTCACTGTCTGTGGACTCAGTGGGGAGACTACTTCTAGCTGGGAAAGACTTTAGTCAATGTTGGGTAAAATGTAGACTTGCCAAAATGCCAAAGAAAGACACTCTAGGAGGAGGAAACTGCATGGCAACATTATGGAGGCTGGGAGGGTGGCAACTTATGTTTCCAAGTTACAGAGTTGTCCTGGTTGGCCAGAGCACAACATTCAAGTGGGCAGACTGTGAAATTTCAAGCTAAAGAAGAAAGGGGCTTGGAAACAGACGGTAAAGTCTGTTGAAAATCGCTTACAAATTTGGGACTTTTTAAGTGATGGGAAACCATTCAAGACTTTGCCACTGGAGGTGACGTGACCAGATTTTTCTTTTAAAAAATCACCATAGAGACAGTGTGGAAGACGTGAAAAGGCAGTAGCCGATGTTCAGGATAGAGGCTGGAAGGCTGTTAGAATCATTCATGTGAGAGGTGATGGGAATCTGTATTAGAATGGGGGTAACCAATAAGATAGGGTTACAACCATTTGGAATTACTATAGCCCAGAAATGGGTTTAATTTGTTATAAATATAAATATAGCGTGTGCATGTATACACATTTTATATCACATTATTCAAGTGCTTTTTGGGCAGAACTATGATTGAGGTGTCCTTAGATATGGCAACCCCGGATCATAAATAGGAGAAACAACTATTTTAGTTTCTAAACCCAGTTTTGTGAGCCTCTACATGCTTTTAAGAACAGGCCTTTAAGGACCTGTGCAGGGTCAACTCAGGGCAAAATTAGGAAATATTAAATTTTTAAAGAAGCATTCACTATTTCTTTTCCCTATCAACCCTGCAAAATGAATTTGTATCTATTGATTGATCATTTATTATGGACCTGGCATTTTATTTGAATCTTTAATACTGCCTAAGTTTTCTATGCCACAGTAACAAATCACCACCTATTTAGTGACTTAAACCAACACAATTTTATTCTTAGTTCTGTAGGTTAGAAGTTTGATACATTTATTATGGGGCTAAAATCAAAGTGTCAACAGGGCTGTTCCTGTTTTGAAAGTTCTAGGGGAGAATCCATTCCCTTGCATTTTCTAACTTCTGGAGGCCATCCACATCCTTGGCTAACAGCTCCTTCCTGCATCTTCAAATCCAGCAATGGCAGGTCAAGTCCTTCTGACATTGTATAATATCGCATCACCCTGATTCTTCTGTATCCCTGTTATCCCTCTTCCGCTTTTTTTTTTTGCAAAGTTTATTTAAAAAGTAAATGAGAGAGAGAGAGAAGATTTACCTCCCCAAGGTGAGGGGGAGGGGCAAAATTAGGAAAACATGGCAGCCATAGCTCAAAAAGTCACGTGGAGACACCAGAGTTTAACAAAGCTATGGTCCCTCTTCCGCTTTTAAGGACCCCTCTGATGATTCTGGACCCACACAAATAATCCAATATCATCTTCTTATTTAAGATCATTTGAGGCCACACACGGTGGCTCAAGCCTGTAATCCTAGCACTTTGGGTGGTTGAGGTGAGAGGATCGCCTGAGTCCACGGGTTCGAGACCAGCCTGGGCAACCTGGCGAGACCTCATCTCTATAATAAATCGAAAAATTAGCCAGGCATGGTGGTGTGTACCTGTATTTCCAGCTACTTGGAAGGCTGAGGCAGAAGGATTGCCTGAGTCCTGCAGATCGAGGCTGCGGTGGCCGTGAGCATGCCACTGCACTCCAGCCCGGGCGACAGAATGAGACTCCAATTTAATAAAAAAGTTTATCTGATTAGGAACCTTAATTCCATTTGCAACCTCAATTCCTCCTTGCCATCTCCCCAAGGTCCTTAACAGGAATCAGTCTGCAAAGTCCCCTTTGACATATAAGGTAACATATTTATAGATTCCTGGAATTAGGATATAAGCATCTTTGGGGGCATTCTTCTGACTACTACAAATATTTAATCCTCACCACAGTATTACTACTATTATTTCCATTTTCCAGAGCCCCACAACACTAAGACTGTCATTCTTCTAAGCTATACATAATGAACTTAATGCTTAAACCTGTGCTTAAATCACAAAGATTGCATAGTAGTTGGACTAGGATTTGAACTCATGTCTATCTGTCTCCTATGCTTGATATTTTAACCACTGGACTGCACTAATTCTCATTGAATCTCATAGATATTGCTTTCCCCTGCCTGTTCGTTTTCTTTCTCAGAGTTTTATTCTTTCTATGCCACCCTCCAAAAGCATAACATCAGGGAAGGATGTGAAACTCGTTAAATTTTTAAAATATAGCAGCTTAAATGGTGCCTTTGGAGGTACCCAGGAGTAACCGCTCCTGTAAAGGGATAATGACATGCAAACTTGAGAAACCAAAGGAAAGACCAACACATCCAGGAGGCATATTTTAAGCTTGAGGCTTTCTCAGCACTTCTGGGGCACAGCTCTTTGTCTGTTTTGCTTACTGTAGGGGAAGCCTGGATCCCAGGCGAAGGCTTTTGAGACTTGGAGGTGACAAGGTTTTGAAAGCGTCATTATCTCAGAGTAAGATCAGATGGCACCCTGCTGCACTTCTTGTCCTGGGAGCCACTCATTTACAATATCAAATGGCAAACTGGCCACATGTCTTTAAAATTAGCTCTGACTTAAAAAACTTTATTTTGTAAAATGAGATAAAAACTAAAATGCTGGTATAAATTGCATACCAAGGATGTGTACAGAGAGCAGATGTGCTCATTTTGGTGATTCAGGGTATCAGGCTCATATTTCAGCATCAGGCTCATATTTTTGAAAAGATGCAGTCTTGTTAAAAAATGCATTATTTTATGGCCTATTTATGTATTTACTTATTTGTCTTGGCCTCCTTTGTCAGCTAAAAGCTCAACAAATCCAGCTGGAGCCTTCTGGTTAGTGTTTGGTTTCTTGATTTATATGCTGGTTATGCAGGTGTGTGCATCTTGTGAAAATTCTTTGAGATGGACACTATTTGTTAAACTATGATATGCAAATTATAATATTCATTTTTAAAAGAATGAAGGTCCTCAATAGCTAAGTCATTCTTAAGAGAAAAATCTAAGGCTGGGAGTGGTGGTGAGCACCTGTAATCCCTGTTACTCAGGAGGCTGAGACAGGATGATGGCTTGAGCCCAGGAGTCCAAGAGTAACCTGGACAACTTAGTGAAACCTCATTTCTAAAAATAAATGAATAAATACATGAATAAGCACATAAAACAGAAAAAATATAAGGGGAACTCATCATAACAATTATTAAGACTTACCAGAGTCACAGTAATTCAAAAAGTATGCCACTGCCAGCAAGTTAGACCAACAGAACAGAAAAGAGAGATCAGAGGCAGACCCACATACAAAGGAGAACTTAATATATGACAAAATGTCACCACAAATCAATAGGGAAAGGATAAATTATTTATCAGCTAGCATTAAGAAAACTAGACCACTAGCAGATGAAAAATAACCCTAAAGTTTAGCTGGCACCAGATGGGAGGATCCCAAAATGAATTAAAGGTCTAAAGTTATTAGAAAATTTAGAGAAATACTTCTGTGACTTGTGATAGGAGAAATATTTTTCAACAAAACTTCTGAAGTGCAAACAAGAAGGCTAAAACCTGACAAGTCCGATTAGATCAAAATTAAAAATTTCTGTTTAATGAAAAACATCATGGACAAAATTAATAGATAGGTTAATGGAATGAAGAAAGTGATTTGCAATGCCTAGAATAGACAAAGGACCCATACTTAGAGAACACAAAAGACATTTCCATATCAGTCAAGAAAGAGAGAACTCCAATAGAAAAGTGAAGAAGGGCTACAAAGAGATTTATAGCAGAGAAAAGTCACATAGCTATAAGGCATGTAAAATGATGTTGAAGCTCATTAGTAGGCAGGGAAATGCAAATCAAAATGACAAAGAGCCATCACTTAATAAATTAATTGGCAAACTTAGAAAGCTGGAAAATGAGAAATGTTGACAGGGATGTGAGAACACTTGAATCCTCATGCCCTGCTGGGGAAATGTAGTCTGACACCATCATTCTGGAGAGTGACCAGGCACTCATGCATACCCTACCACTCAGGGATTCCATTCCAAGCAAACATTCAAAGAACTCCTCACATGGGCTCATAAGAAGAAGTAACGGAGTATAATTATTACACACTGCACCTGGCAGTGGGAAGCTTTAGACAGTATTGGTACATATAATTCTGATCATGGATAAGTCCCATGCACTCTTTCCAAAATTCAAACATGCCCATATGTGCCCGTGCACAGACAAACAAAATATAAAACTCAATAACTTTAAGAGAAACAAAGGCTTTCTGCAGATCTGATTTGCTGAGACTATTCCTAATTCTGACCAGAGGAAGATCTCACATTTTTCTTGAGTCATAGTTCACAGACATACAAAATATAAAACTCAATAACCTTTAGAGAAACAAAGGCTTTCTGCAGATCTGATTTACTGAGACTATTCCTAATTTTGACCAAAGGAAGATCTCAGATTTTTCTTGAGTCATAGTTCACCTACCCCATCTAAAACCTACCATGTTGTGTTTGGGTAACACAATTTCTAGAGCTGGGATTCTTCCAAGATTCTCAGGTTGGCTGGGTGCAGTGGCTCAGCCTGTAATCCCAGCACTTTGGGAGGACAAGGTGAGAGGATTGACTGAGCCTGGGGGTTCGAGACCAGCATGGGCAACTTGGTGAGACCTCGCCTCTACAGTAAATTACAAAAACTAGGCGGGTGTGGTGGTATGTGTCTGTAGTTCCAGCTACTTGGAAGGCTGAGGCAGAAGGACCACCTAAGCCCAGCAGGTCGAGGTGGCGGTGGCCGTGAGCATGCCACTGCACTCCAGCCTGGGCGACAAAGAGTGAGACTCCAACTCAAAAAAAAAAAAAAAAAAAAATTCTCAGGTCATAAGAACTATGCCTTTGCATTTTTCACATTCTGAAGTTCTAGCGCAGGAACAAGTTGTTTTCCTTTAGTTATCCTGAGAGCCCTGAAGCAACACTTCTGCTCTTATCTGCCTTCCTTCAGAGATACCAAAACCTGCCCCTAAATGAGAGCTTACGCAGAAACTCTGGTCCTATGGGCAGATTCCTGTGAGGGCTGCCCACTGGAATTTCAATGTCAGCCACCTGAATCCCTATCTCCCTTCCTTCCACTTTGAGGCCCTTGTAATTTCAGTTTAGATCCATCACCCGTTCTTTGATGAGGATGTGAGTCTGCTGAGTTCTGTTAGACCCTAAATTTTGTGTAGTGAGATGAGACCTTACTGGTAGTGGAGGTATGTTCTTTAGGACCTTGCCATAGGTGGCTCACCTATTGTCAGGTTCTGACCACCCTACATGCCTTTTATTCCTAGTTAAGGAGTAAAACCGCCATGCACAACATCATGGTTGGCTGAATAATGGTCAGAAATATAACCTTGTCCTAATTTCGAGAACCTGTCAATATTACCTTATATGGCAAAAGAGACTTTGCAGATGTGGTTAATTAAGATCTTTAGATGTGGAGATTATCTGATGGGTCTGATGTAATCACAGTGGTCCCTAAAGAGGAATGAAGGAGGAATCAATTGAGAAAAGATAGCAGCGTGTTTACAGCAGCAGCAATTGGAGTGATGTGCTTTGAAGGTGGAAAATGGGGTCTGCTACGGTTTGAATGATGGTGTTCCCTCCAAAATTCATGTAGAAACGTAATCCCCAGTGCAATGGTATTTAGAAGTGTGGCCTTTAGGAGGTGATTGAACCATGAAGCTTTCACCTTTGTGAACATGATTCGGTGTCCTTATGAAAGGGCTTGATGAAGGGAGTTTGTTATTTTTGTCTCTTCTATTCCTTCTGCATATGAGGACACAGCACTCTTTTCCCAAGAACCCAGCAACAAGGTGCCATCTTGGAGGCTAAGACAGGACTCTTATCAGACACTAAGCCTGCTGGTACCTTGATGTTGGACTTCTGGCCTCCAGAACTTGCAAAAGAGATTTCTGTTCTCTATAAATTAGCAAATCTGTGAGATTTTGTTAGAGTACCACAAACAGGTTAAGACAGGGTCACGAACCATGAAATAAAGGTAGCCACTTTAAGCTGGAAACGGCAAAAATCCATATTCTCCAGCAGAGCTGCCACAAAGAATCAGCCTTGCCAACATCTTGGCTTTAGACCAGTGAAACTTATTTTGGAATTCTGACCTCCAGAACTGCAAAAGAAAAAAAGTGTGTGGATTTAAGCCAATGAATTTGTAGTAATTTGTTACAGAAGCTATAGGAATCTAACACATGCAATAATAAAACAATCTTCATAAAATTAATACAACTCAATTGCTAGGTTTTTAACAAAAGCATAAGCTTTGAGTAGAAGCATAGCTAAGCATTAGCCAGCTTGCCCTATAGTTCACTTCCTCATAGCTGCTGCTGCTTAAATTCACATCTCCTCTGTCACAAGGTTCTAACGCTTCTATAGATGACTTCATTAATGTTAAAAAACCTCCAGTTTTCCATTTTGAGATATTTTCCAGATTCTGTACTACAATGGATCCACTGACGCCAACCAGTCTGAAAACCTCCTCCAATGAACCAACTGAGCACAGGAATATGGTTTTTTTTTTATCTCCATGTCCCGTGACTTCACCCCTCACTTCTTGACCAATCAGTGAATTCCAACTTTTGCTCATCATCCATTCAGTTCCCTTAAAATACCATCCCAAACCTCTCTAGGATGAAGATTGGAGGTACCCTCCTGTCTCCTCATTCAGCTGCCCTACAATTACTAAACACTTTCTCAGATGTTGTCGGTCTGTTATTGGTCTGTTACTGTGCAATGGACATTCGAGCCTGGTGGTCCAATAGCAGTAATCACTCTCAAGATGTTACACCAAAAACCTCCTAGTCATAAGACCTAATAGTCTTTTCCTTGTCCCTTTCCTTCATAGCAGCTGGTGGGAGGATGCCAGATACAATAGCGAAAAGAACGCGGCATTTAGAGGGGAAAAAACCTAAACCTGGTTCTAATTACTATTTCTATGCAAAAATTCTTTCTTGGCGATTCTCAGAAAATTTATGTTTTTCCAACTTCTGAAAAAAAATCATTTGAGAAATTGAGGAAAGGGGAAAAGTATGATAATGATCTAGCATGATTAAAGTTTACCAATCAATATAGGAGAGAAATGTTCAATCCTAATCAGTTTTGCTTGTAGCTGTTGCCATATAGTATGTTTCTGGCCCTGTCTGCTGCTAATAATGAGTCATGCTGGCACACAGAATGAATATTCATAAGTTTGTACACATTGTATGTTTCATGTAAATTCTACTAGTGCTATTTTAAGAAATAACACATTTTAGAAGCAAATTTGTCCCTAAGTTGGCGATTCCTACATGGGATTCTTTGCAGTTCAGTTAACCTTGATAGGAAATCCAAAAGTTACATTATTTGAATACCACCCAACACCATTGGTTGGCATTTTCCAGTGCTTGAATATTCACTATACTTCATAAATGCTACTAAATTTAATGCTTGTTTATTAAATAAGTCTTTTAGATATCAGTAATAATGAGTAATGTGCATGATGAAGGTTGGAATTATTTTTAGAATAACTTATGATTTGAGGAATCCCTGAGAAATCTTGTAGATTATAATATCTCATTCCTGGATCCCCAAATTAGTATCTGTCAGGAATTTGGAAACACTAGTTCAAATCCCTGTCCCATTTTACTAGAAGTACAATCCTAGGCAAATTATTATTTTAGATGTCCTTATCAACCAAAGGAGGACAATCATACCACATAGATTTGTTGCAAGGATTAAGAAAGATTTTATATGGAAAGTGCCTAAGAGATAATAAGCTAAAAACAAAACAAAACAAAAAACCAGTTAAAGAAAACATGGGAGTAAATTTTCATGACCTTGGATTTGGCAAATGGTTTCTGAGATATGATACCAAAAACATAGCCAACTAAAGATAAAATAGATAAATTACATTTCATGAAAATTAAAAACTTTGGTGCATCAAAGAATACTATCAAGAAAGTGAAAAGACAACATATAGAATGGGAGAAGATATCCACAAATTATATATTTTCTAAGGGATATATCTGATTATAAAAACAGAATAAAGAACTTCTAACTCTCAACAAAAACCCACAAACAATCCAATTAAATAGTAGGCAGAGGAACTTCCAGTCTTTTGCACATAAAGAGCTTGAAAGTTGCCGCTGTCCTAACATCAAATAAAAGCTGAAAAAATTGAAAATTCAACAATTATTCCTAAATGCAAAAAAGAAGTGAGGCTTCAAAGCACACAACACTGCCCCAGGAATTGAAGAGACAAGAATTGAAGAGATAGGTCCATACAGAGAATTGCAACTTACCACATCAGAAACCCACATGCAGAAATTTCCGGAAGAACTTGTGCCCCTTAAGGGCTTAACTGTAATTGCTAGAGACTAGGTGTTAATAAGCCTGATTGGTAAAAACTCCAGGGGATCCAATCAAAGCGGTTCCCACCCTTTGGTGAATTTAACCAGACCAGGTTCTTACAGTAAATATCAGAGAAGAATCTCCCCATGCATCTGGCAGAAGTAGGGGGAAAGGAACCATTTTGAAATACACAAGAGCACTGAGTTCTTCTTAACAAGGTTTGTCCTGCTGGGGTTTTATCTGAGACTAACTGACTTGGAGGAAGGGAAATACCCAACTCCAGCCCTTCAGGCTGTCCACATGGGAGAAGGAAAACACCCCAATCCAACCCACTTTAGCCATCCAGTCTCACCTAAGGAGGAAGAAGAACATCCACAAAACTCTTGTGAAGTTCACAGTCCAGAGACTTACTAAAAGACGGAGACTTAAAAAACTATAAAATGCATCCCTTTCCCCCATACCTTACCACCACATTTCTAAAGGACTACAGCAATTCCTTTTACAATAAAATTGATAAACCTCTAGCTAAGTTAAGTATAAGGAGAAGTAGATGAATCCGCTATTAGTGCTGGGGACTTCAACAACCCTTTGTTAGAAATAGATCCAGCAGGCAGACAATCAGTAAGGACATAGCTGAACTCAAAACACCATCAGACAAGTATGATTAACATCTACTATATAACAGCAGCAGAAACACATTCTCCTTATGCTCACAAGGAACACTCACTGGGATAGACCACATTTTAAGCCATAAAGTACACCTTAACAAATTTAAAAGCATAAAGTCATAATAGGAAGCCTATAGTAGAAAAAGAATGTTCTAAAATTGATTCCCATCTTAGGAAACTAGAAAAAGAAGAGCAAATTAAATTTAAAGATAGGCCAGGCTCGGTGGCTCAGCCTGTAATCCCAGCTTTGGGAAGCCAAGGCGAGTGGACTGCCTGAGCCCACGGGTTTGAGACCCACCCAGGCAACTTGGCGAGATCTCATCTCTACAATAAATAAAAAATTAGCTGGGCATGATAGCGCATGTCTATAGTTTTGGCTACTTGGAAGGCTGAAGTGGAAGGATTGCCAGAGCCCAGCAGGTCGATGCTGGGGTGGCAGTGAGTGTGCCACTGCACTCCAGCCTGGGCATCAGAGTGAGACTCCAACTCAAAAATTAAAATTAAATAAATAAATTTAAAGATATGCAGAAGAAAAGAAATAATAAAAATTAGAACAGAAATAAATGAAATTGAAAATAGGAAATCAATAGAAAAATCAATAAAACCAAAAGTTGATTCTTAAGAAATCAGTAAGACTTTATCCAGGTTAAGTAAAAAAAAGGCAGAAAACACAAATTACTGATATCAGAAATAAAAGATGGGATATTACTGTATCTCCCATGGACATTAAAAGATTAACACAGAAATATTAATATTATGAAAAATTTTATGTTCACAAATTGTATGACCTAGATAAAATGAACTAATCTCATGAAAGCCGCAATCTGCCAGAACAAACACAATAGGAAACAGAAGAATAACTTGTATCACCCTGAATATCGATAAAATAAATTAAACCAATAATTAATACCTGCCAAATCAAAAGCACCAGGCCCAAATGGGGTTCACCAGTTAATTTTACCAAATCTTTAATGAAGAAATCATACAAATTCTCTATAATATTTTTCAGTAGAAAGAAGCAGAAGGAATACTTGCTACCTCATTCTATGAGGTTAGCATTACCCTAAGAACAAAATTAGACAAAGATATGAGAAAACTACAGATCAATATCTCTCCGAAATATAGATGCAAAAATCCTCAACAAAACATTAGCAAACGAAATCCAACAATGTATAAGAGAAATTATATACCACAACAAAGTGGGATTTAGCTCAGATACACAAGTCTGGTTCAAAATTTGAAAACCAGTTAATGCAATCCATCATGTTCATAGACTAAAGAAAAGAAAATCACGTGATCATATCAATGGGTGCAGAAAAATAATTTAACAAAATCCAACTCATTCATGATGAAAATTCTCAGTAAATGAGAAACAGAGGGAGACGTTCTCAATTTGATAAAGAATATCTACCAAAAAACCTATAGCTAACATCATATTTAGTGATGAGAAACTCAAATCTTTCCTGCTGAGATCAGGAAAAAGGCAAGGATGTCCTCTCTCATAACTCCTTTTCAATATGATACTGGAAGTCTTAGCTAATACAATAAGACAAGAAGAGGAAAGAAAAGGTATACAGATTGGGGAAAAAGCAAAACTGTCTTTGCTTGCAGATGATATGATTGTGCAGGAAATCTGAAAGTATCAACAAAAAAATCTTAGAACTAATAAACATTTATAGTAATTTTGCAAGATAAAAAGCTAATTATAAAAAAAAAAGTTCATTATGTTCCTAAATTCCACCAATGAACAAATAGGAGTTTGAGATTAAAAAACACATTACCTCCCTCGCTTGGGGAGGCTGAAGTGAGTGAATTGCCTGAACCCGCGGGTTCGAGACCCGCCTGGGCAACTTGGCAGGACCGCATCTCTACAATAAATCAAAAAATTAGCGGGCGTGGTAGCGCGCGCCTGTAGTTCCAGCTACTTGGAAGGCTGAGCGGAAGGATGGCCAGAGCCCAGCAGGTCGAGGCTGCGGTAGCCGGGAGCAGCCACTGCACTCCAGTCTGGGTGACAGAGTGAGACTACAACTCAAAAAAAAACAAAACAAAAAACACATTACCATTTACATTAGGACCACTCCAAATGATCTAACTAGGCTTTATGTCTAGTTATTATAGCTAGCTTTATACTAACAAAATATGTACACATTTGTATGAGGAAAAGTACAAAGCTTTGATGAAATAAATCAAAGAACTAAATAAATGGAGAGATAGGTTGTGTTCGTGGATTGGAGGACTCGATATTGACAAGCTGTCAGTTGTGTACAACTTGATGTATAGATTCAATGCGATCCCATTCAAAATAAGTTATCTACAGTCTGATTCTAAAGTTTATAGAAAGAAAAAACACAGCCGGGCTCGATGGCTCAGCCTGTAATCCTGCGCTGAGGTGAGTGGATTGCCTGAGCCCGCAGGTTTGAGACCTGCCTGGGCAACTTGGCAAGACCTCATCTCTACAATAAATCAAAAATTAGCCGGGTGTGGTAGCGTGCGCCTGTAGTTCCAGCTACTTGGAAGGCTGAGGCGAAAGGATCGCAGGAGCCCAGCAGGTCGAGGCTGCGGTGACCGGGAGCGGCCACTGCACTCCAGTCTGGGCGACAGAGTGAAACGCCAACTCAAAAAAAAAAAAAAAGAAAGAAAGAAAAAACACATAAAATAGCCAATGCAATAGTGATGGAGAAGAACAAAGTTGGAGGATGGACACTATCTGGCTTCAAGGCTTACTATAGGTTGAATCTCTTGCGCAAAATTCTTGGGACCAGAAGTGTTTAAAATTTTTTATTTTTTGGACATTGCAATATTTGCAGTATACTCACCAAAAATCTGGAATACTTCAAAGAATTTTTCCTTTGAGCATCATGTGGGCAACTCAGAAAGTTTTAGATTTTGTAGCATTTTGGATTTTGAATTTTTTGATTGGAGATTAAAGCCTGTATAAAGTTACAGTAATTAAAACAGTTTGGTATTGGTGAAAGTAGAGACATATAAGATCAATGGAACACAATAGACAGCCCAGAAATAGAACCATACAAATATAGTCAACTGATCTTTGACAAAGGAGACAAGGCAATAAAAAGAGGCAAAACAGTCTTTTCAACAAATGATATGGGAGCAATTAGGCATACACATGCAAAAAAAAAAAAAAAAAAGAATATGGACACAGACATTATGCCTTTTACAAAGTTAACTCAAAATGAACCATAGTCCTAGTCGTAAGATGCAAAGCTATAAAACGCCTAGAAAATAACATAGGAAAAAATCTAGGTAACCTGGGGTTTGGTGATGAATTTTAGGTACAACACTAAAAGCACTATACATGAAAGATACATGCATACATAAAAAATATATATACATACTTTTAAAAAATTAGCATAAGGGCATCATACATAAAGTCTCCATGAAACAGACTTTATGAGAATTTAAAAATTCTGCTCTGCAAAGAAAATGGAAAAAATAAGACTTAGACTGGAAGAAAGCATGTATTAAAACTTATTTGATAAAAGACTGTTATCTAAAATACACAAAGAGTTCTCAAAACTCAACAATAAGAAAATGGACAACTTGATCTAAAAAGGAGCAAAAGACCTTAATAGACACCTCACCAAAGAAGACAGAGGCTGAGTATTCTTAATACGAAAACCCGAAGTGCTCTAAAATCTAAAACATTTTGAGTGCCAGTATGATGATCAGAGGAAATGCTTATTGAAAAATTTTTGGATTAGGAATGCTAAACCAGTAAGTATACTGCAAATATTATGAAATCTGAAAAGAAAATCCTAAATCCAAAATGCTTCTCATCCCAAGGATTTTGATAAGGAACACTCAACCTGTATACACATGGCAAATAAGCATATGCAAAGATGCTCCACATTATATGTCATCAAGGAAATGTGAATTGAAACAATAATGAGATACCACTACACACCTATCAGAATGATCCAAACGCAGAACACTGATAATACCAAATGCTGGTGAGGATGTGGGAAAACAGGCATTCTCACACATTGCTAGTGGGAATGCGAAATGGTGCAGCTACTTTGGAAAGACAGTTTGGTGGTTTCTTACAAAATGAAACATACTCTTACCATGCAATCCAGGAATCATGCTTTTTGGTATTTACCCAAATAAACTGAAAACTTACGTGCACACAAAAACTTGCACATAGATATTTACAGCAGCTTTATTCATAATTACCAAAAAAAGCAACCAAGATGTCTTTCAATAGGTGAATGGATAAATAAACTGTGGTGCATTCAGACAATGGAATATTATTCAGCGCTAAAAAGAAATGAGTGATTTGGCCATTAAAAGACATAGCGAACACGTAAATGCATACTATTAAGTAAAGAAGCCAATCTGAAAAGGCAACATACTGTATGATTTCAACTACAGGATATTCTGAAAAAGAAAAAACAAAGGATACAGCAAACAAATCAGTGGTTGGCAGAGATTGGAGGGAGGAAGAGATGAATAGGCGGAACACAGAGGATTTTCAGGGCAGTAAAACTACTGGGTATAACACTACAATGATGGATACATGCCATTATATGTTTTTCAACCCCATAGAATGTATAATGCCAAGTGTAATAATGTAACACTAATGCTACACTACGTGGAATACTAATGTAATCTATGGGTGCTGGGTGATAGTGAAACGTCAATGTAAGTTAATCAGCTATAACAAATGTACCACTCTGGTAGGGGGCATTGATAATGAGAGAAGCTATTCATGAATGGGGACGGGGGATATATGGGAAATCTCTGTACTTTCCACTCAGTTTTGCTGTGAACATCAAACTTCTCAAAAACAAATAAAGTCTATTTAAAAAAATAAAGTCTATTTTTAAAAAAATAAGCAAAGGACTTGAATAGACATTTTTACAGATGGCCAGTAAGTACAAGAAAAGATGCTCAGCATCTTTAGTTAGTCATTAGGGAAACGCAAATCAAAATCACAACGAGATATAATTTCCTCCAAACAAACAAAAAACAGAAACTAACGAACATTGGCAAGGATGTCAAGAAATTAGAACTCCCCTACATCGCTGGTGGGAATGTAAAATAGTGCAGCTGCTGTGGAAAACCGTTTAGTGGTTCCTTAAAAAACTAAACATGGTACTTCCACATGACCTAGCAATTCCCGAAAGAAAGAAGACCAGGAACTCAAACAGATACTTGTATGCTGATGCCCACTGCAGCATAGTCACCACAGACAAAAGGTGGAGGCTACCCAAGTGTCCCTCAGAAGATAAGTGGATAAACACAGCAATATAAACACAATGGAATATTACTTAGACACAGAAAAGAATGAAGACCTCAATCCCACAACGTAGATAAACCTGAAAACATCATGCTAAGTGAAATATGCTAGACACAAAGGACAGATAGTGTATAATTCAACTGATATGAAATACCTAAAATAGACAAATTCATAGATGCAGAAATTAGAGGTGCCATTGGTAGATGCTTCAAGACTCCCAGCACCCTCTTTTAACCCGAAACATTTCTTTTAAGGTGGGTCTTTGCGAGATTTGCTTGAGGAAAGGGTTCCATGGCCGGAAGCCTTAGAAGCTACCCTCCCACCACAGCCATTCCTGGAGCACTAAGAATGCCCTGCCTTAACAAAGATAAATTTTTCCTCCACCCAATAAAGTTTTTTTGTATCGTTTCATTTTTCTCATAATAAAAGAAGGTTTGGGAAAAAAAAGACATATGAAACCACATCTGCTCAGATCCACAAGCATCGCTATTTAATGCTCCATGTTCCTGTTCCTCCGACCCCACAAGTCCTCTGTCCTAAATGATAGGGCAGAAGGAACTGACATGTTAGATGTCTGAAAACAAAAAGCCTTGAGGCATGAATGGCATTTCAGTCTTACATGCAAAGCAGCAGTTAAGCTTGGAGGAATAGAAGAATGCCAGAAGGAAGATATTGCTTCTCTGTTTTTCCTCTATGTTCGGAAACTCTGTAAATTTTTTTTTTAATTGTATAAATACATAATAATTACATACACTTATGGGGTATGTATGATATTTTGATACAAGAATACAATGTATAATAATCAAACCTGGGTACTTGGGCTATCACCTTAAACATTATTATTATTTTTAAGTTATTATTTATATTATTGTTATTATTATTTCCTTGTGCCGGGAACATTCCAAATCTACTCTTCTGGTTATTTTGAAATACATGAGTACGTCTGGGCTCAGCTGGGCTCCTGGAGGCATGTGTGGTTAGTTGCTGGCTAACAGGTGACTTTGCTTCTGGGGTAAGATGGCTGTCAACTGGGACACGTTGGTTTTCCTCCCCATAAATTATGAATCCCTATTGTGCTTTCGAACACTAGATCTTATTACTTGTATCTAACTGTATTTTTGTACCCATGGATCGGCCCCCTCCCCGCTACCCTTACCTTCAGAAACTCTTAAAACCTCCGGTTAGTGGTAAAAAAGAAGTGGGGGGTGGTTTCCAATTGGCCCCAACCAGGCAGTGACCAGCATGGCCCGGGTCTGGCCTGTGAGAGGTGAGGTGTGGGCCCTCCTGGCTGGCTGACTCCTCTGTTCACTTTTCCTCACAATGGATTCATTGCAGCGGGAGCCTCGGAGCCGGCATATCTGTCACCATAAAACACTAACACGAGGCAGGGCCTACTGCCGAGTTAACCTTATCTGAGAGGCATTATGTGATCAAGGAAGGCTTGGCAACCTTCCTGCGCTCTGCTCGGCTGAACAGGCCAGAGTGCTGAGTTTCGCTTCTCCAGCTCTCTTCGACTGGGCTCAATGAAGGAACAGCAAACACAGTGTCAGCGTGATGACTGAAAGGACACAAACCAGATACTGGCTCGCTAAGTTAAGTACATTCAAAGGAGAAATATTTACATTTTACATTTTAAATAGTCCCCGAGGGATGCACAATATGTTTTTCATCTCACTTGTGTTTGAGAACTTATCGTACTCGGAAAGCAAAGCAGGCCCCTCAAGCTGTGGATTCAAATGATAGTGATTCTCTTATCGTACAGATCAAAATAACAGACTCGAAGACAAGCGGGCTTTCTGGGCAAAGGCACGGAGTCTGGAAGAAAAGGTAAACCACTCACTAATGAGGCGCGCACATTCCGGCGCGAGGCCCGGCTCCCTGGAAGCAAGCTGCTAAAAGGTAACATATGTCCCCCGGCTCCTGCTGTGTCATTATGAAACGCAAATGCACATTTTCCAGAATGTTTCCTGGGACTCTGGGGGAATGATACACAGATTTGAGCGAAGGAGGAATTAGGAACATTCTGGGAAACGCACAGACAGGGGGTGGAGAAGTGAGACAGGAATACTTCAGCTCCGGGTGGACCCACAACCCACAGTGTGGACGGAAATGGGGCCGTTTTGAGGGGTAAGTCTCTTGAGAAAGAATGGTGACTTTCTGAGGTCCCTGTGTGATCAGAAAGAGAGAGTCCTGTGCAGTTGAGTTGCTCTGGGTAGAGAGACAGAGGACCACCCAAGCAGACGGGGGGGGGGGGGGGGGGGGGGGGGGGGGGGTGGGGGGGGGGTGGTAGGGCGGGGGTTGGATGATATCTTATCTCAGGGAAGGAGGGAAAGCGGAAGCCTCAACACCATGCTCCGCTCCGCGGTGCGTTGGGGGGGTGCAATCTGTGGGGACCACCTGGG